>DWTO01006175.1:0-10204 GCA_018244755.1 Jemadia pseudognetus
GCGTGCCTTTGTGTTTACATTACTGTAATATCTGTTTGTGCGACTGTGTTTTAATGTATTTTAAAATTCGATACGTCCATAGCCTTGATATGGCGGTTGTTCATATATAATTATGGCCAATATGTCGTCAATAATGGCGAACTTTCAATAATTTTTAATCGTCTAAAAGTATTTGATTTCGTCCGTCGTTGATCGCAAACGAGACTTAAAAAAGTAGAAAGGATTGGTATTAAATTCTTAATTTTTGATTTCGCTAATAATTCGTTACCTACACTTTCTATGAGCGTAAAGGTATGACGTAAATAAGTAAATAGGTTTAATATAACTTTATAGTCTATACATAAAATAACACGTACCGTGAAAAAAATTAAAAAGCTCGATTTTTAAGTAGTTCGTATTGAATCATAATCGTATTAAATCATAATCGTTCTAAAGACAATATACGCTAACACGTAATGTACATACAATAACGAGCAATACCGTCTAACAGGTTTTTATAAATAGAATTGAAAAATTTGTAAATCGAATACACACACATGCATAAGAACAGAACTATTAAATACTTGTTTGGTAACAGAAAAAGCTAGAATGAATGTTCGAATTGTGATGTGCATTCGAATAGCCGCCGCCCATTGGCTATTTCGAACGTGGAAAAACACGTGAATTTTTTTTTCTAAACAACGTAGAATGTACGTTGCCTCCGATCTCCACGGCGATTGGTCGACAGGCCGCGCTCGGCACACCATTGGACAATTTTTTTTCCCCCGTTAAACGTATACGGCCAGCAATTTTTTTCTGCGGAAAACCCGGCCAATGAACGAACGTAGTTTTAATTATAAAAGTTGTACTAGCCGTTCATTCTTTTTGCTGCGTCCGGATTAACATAAGCGAATGGGTGTTTTATGGTAAAACGGAGGACTTGTTGGTATAAAACGTGTGTTGGTATAAAACGGTGATCGACTGCATTCCAAATGCGAAACTGGATTTATTGGCGTGGCTAATATAAAATAAAATGTTATGTAGATCTAAATAGGCGAAGACAAAAGGCTGTTACATTTTTTCAATGAGAAGAGGCTTATTCATTTGACGTAAAGTGATCATTAGTGCCTATAGATTACAAATCAAATCGAAACAAAGCTAGGAATAAGTGTATACAGCTGCCGGTATTATTAATTCGTGGATTTTCGTACACTCCTTATTAAAACCCTTTAAATTTTTAAGCCAGAATCAAAATAATTGCTCTTGTCAGACTGAAATATAAAATATGTGTAATTTTGTTTTGTGTAGTGTGTATAAAACATAAAAAACTGTCATACAAAAAATAACATTCTGCTGATATTCACGATACATTAAAGAAATAGAATATTTGAGAAATAAATGAAGATGAAGGCAAATTCTAGAAATGACTGCCGTTGAATATTTTACAAACTGAAGCCATCCATTGATTCAGCGATATTTTTAGTAACGCTATATCTCGTAATGCGAATCTGTTTTATAATGGCGGGCGCGTTTAAATTTGGAATTGTAGACATACCCCGTATGCAAGATGTACGCGTCGACGTATGCTTGTATATTTATTCTCATAATGGCCGAACTAAGATCTTTGCAGTGTTTATAAGTAGTATTATGTTTTTGTTGTTGTGCATACATAATGTTATATCCAACACATAGGCGTATTAATTAAAAGGGCAATATTAAATTAGATAACTTTCGCAAATCTGTTCACGGATAAGGACGCAATCCGTTACGTCCCACTGCTGGGCATGAATCTCATCCGCATAAGCATGATAGCTGAACGGTGTATAACTACGCTGTTCCAGAACTGAGGGACCTGTGTCTGTTTAATCGCATTAATTAATTTAGGTAATTAATGGAAGAATCAACCCGTATTTATACAAATAGGTACCTAGGTACTACAGTAAAAGCGTAAAAAATATATACTATACAAACTAATTATAAATATACATAAACATAAAATATACTTATTTATAATCACTATGAATATTAAATTGCCTAGGTTCCATCAAAATGACTAGATACGTAATATTATTTTTTGCTCTAATATCACACGAATATTTTAACGACACGCATATTTATTCTATGAAACTATTTTCCTCAACGAAATAGGAACTCAAAATAGAAGGCATATAAGCATGTGTTAACATTAAAAAACTACACAATACATACCTACATATATATAAATACCTAATATTAAAAAATATTTTTATTTTGCCATTTTGCTGTCTTGTCCTACCAAACCGTAGAAGACAATAGAGTATATTGACGCGGAGAAAGTTCCAGATGAATGGAGACTCACCGGTATGTAGCCTGGTGTGTTGCTGAACATGGCTGAGCTGCTTGAACCTTCTGTCGCAGTACGAGCACTTGTACGGCTTCTCGCCCGTGTGGACCCTGATGTGCTGGACCAGCTGGTGGTTCGAGCTGAACGACTTGAGGCACTGCTGGCACTGGTGCGGCTTCACCTCGCCCCCCAGCCCCCGCTGCAGTTCCCGCGCGTGCATCTGCATTGCGTTCTTGTGCATGAAGATCTGTAACAAAGACGGCGAGCCATGTAGATGTGTGTTTACCGCAGCTCTGGTATCGGGAGGTTGTGACTGCTCGAATGTTAAACATTTGAGAGATATTAACTTAAGTGGCATTACCATTCCCTCTATCATTTTGCAGTGCGAATGGTCTGGTTGAAAAATTAATAGTGCTATAGGCTCTCTATGATATGCTCACAAGTTATAGAATCGTCAAATAGTCTGTAATAGGTCATCTTTGTAAGGGCATATCACATCCTCTATTGCTTATGCTCAGATACTTATCGTTTTTGATATGCTACTGCGTCCCAGACACGCGTCATACGCCAGGCACTAATCCAGACTCAAATCCGGTAATCATTTGAAAAAATATTAATTCTAACATATTTAAGTGTAACATAACATAAGTTATACGACATGTGTAATGTTACACTCGCGTGTTGGTGTTGGCAGTGCCAAGTGCTCGTACGTTCGGGCGATACTACGCGGTACGTAGTGTTAGGTTTCCCTCGGGGCGTCCTATAATTTTGCCATGGCAAAGAAATTGCCTTCCGAGTGTGAGGCAGATAAGGCGGAATTATACGGACATAAAATTATTTATCGCTGTGCTTAGCACGGACCGCCCGCTAGGTGGCGCTTTTGACGCGAGTGTGTTGCGGTTTCGGTAGTTGAAAACCATTATGATTTATACAGAGATTTGATGTTTTTTGCGGGGCTTCAAAGTGTTTTATTATGCTTTATACTTCAGTCCATTTCTGTTGTTTTTATATGTGTTTATATAATACAAACTCGAAAGGTATTTTAGATTAGTAATAGTCATAGTCATAGAATTCAAGTCCTATCCTATAAAAATACATCTTCGTAATGAATATAATATTAGTAAAGCTGCGTAATCTAATTATTAAAATTTGAACTTTATATAGAACAGCATAAGTTTTAAAATCTAATGCCAGTATGTAATATAAAGAATAATAACAAACTCTATGAGTAACGAAAATTCTTTTATGTATAAGATTTATTAGAAGTTTATACTAATTTGTAGCAATTTATTAGTCCGTATCATCTATAAGAAAGTTAATCTTGGCCTAATCTCAGTCTATACGTGGCTGTATTTATTGAAAACCCTTCGTTCCGTACGATTGTAAAGAAACGACTTCAGGCACGCAACGCTGCGATGTAGGCCGCAAAAACGTATAAACGTAAATTAATTTTATTATTATTCGCCTGAACACGATACGCAATGAAACGATAGGGACAGTGTGATCGATTATTTATATTACAACAGTAAATGGAAGATTTTTAGCATCTTATAATACAGAGCAGTATAAGTATAAAGTATCCAAAAAAATCTTTCAAATTATTTCTTGGTTGTACATCTCTTTTTAATAATCACCGTGTAAAGCGAAGATAAAAAGAATAGTACAAAATAAACTAAATAAAATAAAATTGACGGAAGATAAATCAAATAAATCGCTATGTTAATTTTATAAGTAGATAACTTGGTGTTAATTTACAAAATTATTAACGAAAGGTCCGTACCTGGGGCAAGAAGCCTACATTTTGTATCAAATTGTAGTCCCACGGTGGGCAAAACATATTGCCGCTATCAAAATAACACGTGTATTACAAGCACAGACACAGGGAACAATGTGTTTCCTTTCCAAACGTACATCAGGTTATTGTACTAACAAGGAAAACTGTATAAACAAATGTAATATACGTTTTAAAAATATTTTTTCATGCTCTTCCAACATCAACATGTACTTACGTATAGATATATTTTGTAAAAGTGTCAATTTTATTCGAATGAACATTATTTTGAATTAGCCAATAACATTGAGTATTATTGTTTTAAAATGGTATTTGGGTAATGACTAATTCAATGGTTTGTTTTAAAATAACTGATTAAAGTCAAGGTCGGTAATTTTTTATTTACATCAACAACTGCATGTTCATGGCATAACGCCGTAGTTTTTTTTTAACTTGAGTCTTAATTTAAAGAATAAAAACAGGCTTACGTGCGACAGTACCTGCCTCGTTTTTTTTTCACCTTTATAAGACAAAAGCATTAATGCTCCCTTTTTCTTCTTGAACCGAATAATGTATTATTAAATCTACAACTGTACTCTACTTTAAATGACATATTATCAAATGTACAATTGTAGTTTACACAGGACCAGATAAATAGTCTTGTGTGAGTTGTGTGCATAGTTTAAATTAAAAAGGCTAACTAACTGTGACTCAGTCTATTATAAACATATGTTAAGGGCAATAAAATACACTTCTCCGATGATAAAAGTGATATTTCTAAACTGTTTTACTTTTCAGACGTCGTAATGTTTTTTTAAATAAAATCTAAATATTTGCAGTTACATTTAAACACAACTTTGATTCCAAACATAGTTATTTAAAACATTAAAGTTATTTTATAGTAGTAATATATGATGAACTGTGTAGAGGGTACAATGGTGCACACAAGCAATATCCATTCAGCAATAAATTGATACAGGCTGAGTACGAGGACGACAATAAAATTACATATTTAAGCAACTTACTTAAATTTAAGATAACTCTTAATACATATGTCATATTAATTGTAGTGCTTTCGGATTATATATAAGGGTAAGCATTTTTGTCATATAATTTGTAATGGGGTAAATTGACCCACACGTAAGAAATCATTATGATAATCTGTAATCTAGATAACTTTGTAGGTACTACTGACACCTATAATGATATAGTAACGCAAGCCTCATTGCTTAGGAATCTTTAGTAATACATATTATAATAGTAGTAACCTTTAATAACTTAGACATTGTTGCACGACTAGTAAAGTATTAGAGCGAAAATATCATATATTTCTCGTTCCGGTGTCAATAGGTTTTTGCTTTCAAAATGCGTTTTGAGAGCAGTTATTCCACTTAATGAAGGGACATTGGTTTCTGCTGTGTTATGTTTTCAATAGTAATTAAAAGAGCATATAGTAAAGCATGGTAATGAGACATCAATAAAGTCAAACATTTATACACCATACGTTTCCTGCGAGAACTTGATTAGCGTAAAAATAATCAGCGGCATTCTCATTTCACATCCGAATTATGACTTTCTCTTACATCATTTTTTCCAGTCGGACAGTATTTTTTCTGCTGTGCGTAGGTTCTCCTAATGCTATCACAATATATACCTACTCGTACGTACGTACGATAGAACAAAATGATTGTTAATTATAATGATCTATTCGCTGGTAGTCAGCTTTACGGATGGTTAGACCCGATTACCTCAAGGTTGTAACGACACTAAAGACTTGATGGTGCACCACACCCACCGTTGCGTAATCCATCGGTTCAAATGGACTAACGATCAAGCGATTACTAATACAACTATATTAGTCATTTGTCGCTTAAACAATGCGATTCCAGAGCTACAAAGAATATACGTGCGTAGGACGCGTCTAAAGAAAACAAGACAAAGAATTGATAAATAAATACGAGAAACGCTATGGATATCTCATTGAAAAAGTCCACTAATATCTAACTACCACAACATAATGTTATACCTGTATTTCCTCTAATGTTCACCAGATAGGTTATGCCTACGTCCAACGATGAAATAGTGGGTGGCCCTATTTCCAAACATAGGGCACAAATCCAGACTTCGTGCTACTAATGTGAGGTTTAAACTGAAAACCCTCAATAATTTATTGGCTGATTCGGCGATTGAACAAAGGAAATTGTGATAGGCAGTCGCACTTTTGACAACTCGGCCAAGGAACCATTACCCGTTTTTTCCTATTTCAAGAATTTTAATCATCCGAACACATTTGTTATAACCAGATCAATATTTATTTCTTATAGTCATTTAAAATAAAACCGAATAGTCTGGTATTAGTAATCTACACGGCGATTCATGTATTGTATAAATACAAAATTATGTCATCAGTTGTCAGTTATTCCCTTGATATGAACACCCTAGCACCCTAAAATATTTTACAATTCCCATCAATCATAGGTTATGGTGACATGATTTAATAACTGGAGTTAACTATAGCAGATCTTGATTACAGAGACTCTTATGCTTCATCCATTCCCGTAATATCCTCATCACTGACATCATTTCTTCTAGAGTTCAGTAATCAATAATAGTAATTTTTTCACTACGATGGCTGATGTCGATCTCACGATTAGCTATCGACTCAACGAAGAAGTAGTCCTAGAGACACGGGAATTCTCTTACAAATCTGTTAACTACATACATTTTTAGCCTCACAAGTGTAACAAGAGAACTAAATCATTCTATGAAATATAATTGGTATTTTTAATATATCGGGATAAATTTGATGTAACATTTATTAATACTATATTTATAAAGTTGATATCAGCAAAATTTAAAAATAATTAGTTTATTTTTCCCTTACCCTCATCTGCGTTAAATTAATATCGATACAGTTTAGAATCATTTTTTCCTTATCAGTAGTCAACCACGGCCCACAAACTGCAAAAATTATGATTGTATTTCAACGTGATAACATAAACTCATGAAAAAAAATTCTATTTAAATCAGAAAGAAAATAAATCTAACATATTTTATGTTATCGAAACAACGAACAGCCAAGCTATTTGATATTTAATAGTCGCTGCTTATGGAGTAATGTTTGTAATATTGAATAGATTCCTAAATTCACACGTTCCCTGCCTCACTAACTACAATAATCAATTTGAACATCTCATTTTGTTTTACCGCGTATTCTATTACATTGATGCGTAATTAATGCATTATATAAAAAGAACGTAATATCTCATATTAATACTATTTATACATGAATTGACACCACTTGTGCAGTATACTTTTAACTGCACGCAAGTGTATCCCTTTCACGCGTGTTAGAAAGTGGAACTAGACGTTTCGATCACGCAACGAAGAAATTGCAAAGAATTTATGGTTTTGATACGATATGATGCGGGGTCTCGGGTTCAGTTCCCGGTTGGCGCCGTGAGATACTGTACATCGGTTAGTAACGGTAATGTTCAGTTGTGAATCGACTTTCTTATGCTGTTAATTCGTAACTTAATGTATTTTGTCCTCATTTGTAGTTTGAAGGTTCTGAAACATACTTTATTGTTAAACACGATATAATATTAATAAATAATACCTATATATAAAATTATTGTTATATCATGAAGGGTTCATTAAATTGCAAGTAACTGTAAAAGACAAAAAGATTAAGTTACGTAGCTTCTTAAAGCATATTAATATTTAAAATATTGTAACGTTTGTATTAAAGCATTGTTTAAAATGTTACTCATTTAAATAAAAATCGTATTTAAATAATAATACGTTTATTATATACCTGTACATGTGACAAATGTATAATGTAAAAATATAGGCATTTGTTTGCGGATCATCAGATTTTATTATTTACGGAAAAATTACATGGCACGTTTGTTTTACTATTGTTATATAATGGTTTATAACCGTTTATATTTTACTATTTCTATAGTGTTCTCTAAAGCCTATAGAGTGTGCCAAACTGCACGTGATCAATGTGGCCTGTAGTCCACCTCATATTGAGTGAATAGGCACTTTCTAAGCATTCGTGCTACATCCTACGCTACATCGCGCTTATCATTGAGTAAGATGGTACGGGAGCCTGTTGCTATTAGAAAACAAATACCAAAAGGAATTCCATATATAATAGTGATAATAAGCACTATCAGGACAATGATCACTAATATGTCAAATATCAAGTTAATTTTTGACAGCTGTCAAAGTTTGCACAAGGTTTGCGCAAGGATATATTAAACAGTGATACTCCTACATTACACAGATACAGGTGTACAGGTCGTCAGGTCCAGAACGAAGTAAGCAGAGAGCGCCGTAAATGTGCATAATGTTAGCCTCTTAATTTATAGACAGAACTTTTTTCTCGTTTTATCTTAACAAATCGAATCAAGGGATCCAGTTACTGAGTCGTTTTGTAAAGCATCCTGCTACAACGGGTACGCGACAGGGAATTAGAATGAATAGTGTGCGTTGAGAGGGCAGGACACCCAAATTAAACTAGAACAGGTATTAAAACGAAATAGCTATCGTTTTTTTGGGCTTCAAGTACATTAATTATTAGCAGACAATTAAGAAGTGTCTCGACAAAGAAAAAAAAGAAAATAATTGAATTTATGTTACGTGAAATCCATTCTAAGTATCCGGTTATATTGTCGGTAAATGGAATAAAGATTTTTTGTCAATAAAAAAAAATCAGAAAACGACTACACTATTTGGCGCCAGGTTATAAGTACATAAGAGAAACGAGAAAACATAAATTAGATGAGACATATTAAAATATACCGGCTCTTTTCTTTGAATTTACTGATCGTTTAAGATTTGTAAGCTACTAAATTTTAAGTTTAATCAACAGTGTATATCGTTCCAACTCCTCTAAAATAGATTTGTAGGTATAAGTTAATTTTGTACTGAATTATGATACTTAAAAACATGTAAATATTAACTTTGTTTTGCGAAAGTATGCATATCTGGTCCTGCCAACGTGACGCTCACGACTCGGACACCCCTCAAGGAGTAATTAGCGTCATAAAAATTGAACGTTTACGTAAAAAACGGTGAAAAATGTACGCGTATAATTTGCGCCGGTGAAGGTATAATTCATGCTGAAGAGCTTCCAAGAGACATTGGGCTAATAAGTTATTATATTTTAGAGGCTTTTAGCGTATTATGTGAAAATTATAACGGTTCAGTCGTAAAAGCCCAGTCAATCTATCATTGCTATATACTTTTTGCATACGTTGATGTTAAGCTCATTCTAACGCTGTCAAAGATCACATCGGAAACTCGTTAAGCGGATACAATCATTGTATTGTTAAACGTATTACGTCGTGAAGCGCTTTCTCCGCTTGACACAAGGATTGCTTAAAGAACTTTCTTTATCCAAGTACATATTAAAACATTTAAAACTTTTTAAACTAGCGTATAATCATTGGGGTGATTTAATAAGACAAAAAAATGGTCTAATTGGAAAAATAAATGAAGATGTAAATATACCTAATTTGTTTTTTTATTAACATAAAACGCCCGTAATGAACTCATGGTCGCAATTTGATTGATAAATAATACAGCAAGACGATGTTATTAAAAATAAAAGAAACAGCACGTGGAGAGATATAAAGATCGCGAACTTGACTCAGTTCTTTGCGGGTCGATGTTTATTTTTATATTCCGCTGACACAGTTTTTATCATCGCCTCTCGTTCGCGGTATCTTTATTTTTATTATGTCATAATCTTGTGCAATAAATCAACTGTATAAACGCCAGCACGCGTTCGGACTCCATCGTAGCGTGTTTACTTGCTAAATAGAAGACGCAATTATTCGATCACCATGGTTTTATTAAAAAAGTTACTGAAATAGGTACTACACCTAGCGCACCTAGCGCATACCTAATTTTCTTTGCATTTTTATGAAATTAAAAAAACATGTATTTATTGTTCGTTGTCTCGTTGGTCGTGTTGGTTGCAAGTGCGACTGAGGATCGGGAGGTCCCGGGTTCGATTCCCGGGTCGAACACTACAAAAATTTTCTAATTTAAAAAATTTCTAGTAGTGGTTCGGAGTCTGGATATGTGCCCGATGCATGGCGATAGGCTCACCACCT
>DWTO01006176.1:0-10204 GCA_018244755.1 Jemadia pseudognetus
CAATCACGACAGGTCTGTACGGATGGAACTTGGCAATCGGTGCTCTCTGCGTACCACTTAAGAGATTTGGTATGGTGATATAATAATATGGTGTATGTAACGAAGTGTTTATTTAGCCGTAGCTCAATTGTCTGTGAGGCGTCTGCGACGCGTGAGTGAGTCACGTGCGTGGGCGACAAGTTGTTGGGCCGCGCGCCTCGCTCGCACATGGCTCGTTCTATGACTATTATGCACGTTATTATATTTCATGGTCCAATTATTTCAAGCCGTCGTCTGTCTATGCTATGTTCTACTGCTGTCTGTGTTAATACATATGTATATAGTTAGAGGTCGGCACCGAAGGCAAAAGTATCGAAATGAAATAGTAACATCATCATCACGCTTGTAATCCTCGAAGATGTAGACAGAGGAGTGTTGTAGACTCCCGTGTTCCACCAATTATAGTTTAATGGATCAGTGACAAATTTTGCTCAGCTAAAATACCCTACGATTCCACAATATCAACATTTTTATCCACTGATCCACCGGTAGGGAGATTTACGAGACTAACCTAGTCACCATTAATTCGTAAGATATAGCAATTGACAATTGGCAATAACCTACTAAGTCTTAATCTAGAATCGATCTGTAAAAAATCGATTTTTTCCATATTTAATTGGATTTATAATTTAAATTTAGAACAGCAGCAACTACAATAGGCATGTCGAGTGTAGTCAACGAGTGTCTTTCGTCGGTACATTGCTTATGTTTCTTTTGTGGTCGTCATCAATAACAGCAGAACTCTAAGCATATCCCACAGAGAAGTTCATTACTTAGAGTTTCCTTATTATCGAGATACTCTGAGAAATATGTACTGATCAAGCAGATACTCGTTTGTGTACATTTAAACAACCAAATAAAAATATTATATCATCAGCCAGCTGTCTTACAGGCTAGGCAGAGAGCATCAAATGCCATATTTACAGACCTGTCGTTATTCTTTCACATTCACCACTCTATTCAAACATAAAAAAGCACATAAAACTTTTCTTATAAACAAACTCAATGTGTAAGTCTTCAACTCGGCTCCTTGCGAGCTAGTCCCAGTGCTTGTGTAGAATAATTTATTTTTATGAGCTGTGAGAAGATTACGCTCTTGGAGATTGGACGAGCTTGAAGTTACTCAGAAAGTAATGAAAAAATAAATGTTTATACGCAACTGTAGGCTTTTTTATTACAGTTTCATCATTAAACTTATCAAAATTATGAGTTTTATTAGCGAAGTTAATATTGGGTGTGCCAGTTATGAAATATCAGAAAACAACTTGTTATATGGAAAAAGATAGTTGAGTTTGATTCAAAGAAAGCTAAATGTTAATAATATACAATACAAAAATCCTTAGCCGAAAATGTGGAACTTTAAGCATCTCTATTTTTTACTACACCAAGTAACCTGTGTGTGAGCCATTGATACAAAACCAATCAAAAAAACATGTTAATCTTCTAATATACACATACAAATGCGCAAAATTTTGACAGAACTGTATTATAGTGCCATTCAACGCCAATGCAACACTTCGATGGCACGCACTAGCTGCCAGTGGCACGGGAGTGGCTCAGTACGGCAATTTCCTCTTCGAGAAGCTCAAAGATATTAACCGAAGTCGTGTTTATAGCATTACGTAGCGACGCGCAGTACGCGCGGATGAGGCATTACTGTTATTATCATTACATGTTCGTAATGATGCGTACACGGCGATGCAGGCCATGTATGAATTAATAAGACCACCCAACAATATTGTAAATTTTTTCTTGTTATAATTTCCCAACCCATATGCCCAGCGCGGGAATTGTGGGCGAAATCCTCCTTGGGAAGGGCCCAGAAGTGGTCTATGATAGATTGTTGATGAGGATAACGGCTTTTATTAATATTGTAAGCTTCATCGTTCCGTGTTCATCTATAAACGTATTGAAAGTGAATGAACTAAATTTAATATAGTAATCAACGATATGCAAATACAGGTGTGAGACTTAAAACCATTCTAGAGTAATCAAATATATTTTATTTGCACAGAATGTGTATCTACATTACAAGTGTGGCAAATTTGAATTTGAATTGTTCGCTATCTTGATAATTATTTATTGTCTAACAACTTAAAACTCATTAATCTACATTAAAAATTTGTTTTGTTTATGTTTGAATAAACTAATGGGTAACTAGGTAAAATGTAATTAATAATCCATAGACGTTTGGGTTGAGTAGAGAAGTGGGCGGTCAAGTACTAGTCGTTGGTTATGCTTAACGTTTGAACGACAATTATATTATGTACTGGTTATATTGGAAGTTCTCGGTTATTGACTTACAAATAAGGTTTATTAATAATATTCCAAACTGTTTTATGTTAATTAGATTAAATGAATTTATATTATACTAAAGAAATGTTATGTTATGTTACGAAATAAAATACATTTTGTTAAAAAGCTACTAAGGTCTCTGACTTCACCGTATTTGATTTTGAAAATTACAGAAGAAATTTAATTTTGAATATTTCTGACAAGTAAGTAATTTTGCTACCTTTGTACGATTTGTTATCAATGAATTATTTAATATTTCTACAAATTACAAACTTTATTTCTTTCTTTCGGTTACAATCCACTGAAAACACTAATATTTCCAGTAGATTGTTAATTATAAAAGTTTTAGAGTAATAACTGTTGCCATGTAATTTTCCTCATATGTAGTTGCAATACTGGAATCATATTGGGTATGACAATTTCGAAATACAAGTTTTTGGAATTCGGCTACATTTTTACTTTGTGTATTTTCACTTTTCTTTATATAATTACGTGCTTAATTTAGCGATATTTGGGAAGACAACTTTCCTTTACCGACAACTGAGTTTCAAGTTTCTTTCTTAGGCAGCTACTTGTTTCGCTGAGTATTCGTTTTATTTCATGATCAACTGAAAAGGTTGATCGTGTCGAAAATATTCTTTTATTTTTCTTTGAAGACAAACATTTTAAGATTGGCCCTACAGATTTTTTCTCGTACTGAAACATACACTATCAATTTTATTCATCGCCTCACAGTCTACTCTGGTTTTTATTACAAAATAATTAAGAAAAAATTTAGCACCACCAATTAATCTACAATTGAGCCGAGCTGTCAGCGATACGTTTATACAATACAATAGTGAATTTACAAATCAAGTTTAGACAATATTTTAGTCATTCAATTCGCTCCACAACTGGTTCTAAGCGCGTATGTCGGATTTGTATAGCCGGACGTGTAATTTATTCCTCTGTGGATACTACATAGCTCGCTTCGCTACGTGCTGCCGTGACTAAATAAAACCATCGCCGCACAAGGTCCTATGGCGGTATTTGGTGGCACACAAGGCCGTCTCACAGGCTCGCCGCGAATACTCCTAACAAAAACTGGATCTTAAGCGCTTGTTTGACGTAATTAAAGTACCTACGATTGTTTATCCTTGCATTGAAATTAGCTACAACATATCAAAGAACAGTCCGAACATTTTGATGCATTCAGTTAAAATTGATAAATAGACAGCTAAATCTGACGTAGAACATATTTAACAAATTAATTACAATCGCCATTAAACCAACGTCTCCGAAGCCAGGGCGTATGTATAAAGATAATTATGTATGTAAAAGTATGTCAGGTCTGTAAGAACAGAGATGTCTAGAACTAGATACTCTCTGCATACCCCGTAACGGTCGTAACGTGACGATATGATAATAAGCAACTGAGTCTTGTGATATTATTATTTATAATAAAAACAAGAAGTAGAGATAATCAGCCGCACATATCTAATGAACAGCCTTGACTCAGATTCACAAACTTAAAACATAAGCGTGGGAAAAATATTGTATCACTTTCCTTGCAATAACAGCGCAATAAATATTTAATTGTGTCATAAATTTGATACAGGAATAGGAGCAGAGGAGATATTCTGAAAATTAATTAAAGGTTGCTAAGGAAGACTGTCCGGGATACGAGGGCGCCGGGACGGGCACGGTGTAAATAATAGATGATCCGATATGGACTAACGGTCCTTTGGCTTTATGCTAATTATAGAAAGTTTAATTTCCTCTTGTCATCTCTGTTACTAATTGAGATGCATCCAAGCGTCAGATGTAGAGAGGAAATTTTGTTGGATGTTGGAGCAGAAAAGTGATAGAATATAATGAAATGATCGGATCCTTTTTAAAGTTTTTTAATGGTGTCTCGTAACAAGCTATTATTTTTTCCATTTCAGTCATACAACCATTTTTTAATGTATTACTAAGGATTGAATTGAGCCCGAATGCGATAAGGCAAACATCTATGCATGCATTTGAACTAACGAAACAGTCTTAATCCTACAGTCCTTTCCGAGATCAGAATTGGATTTTTACGGAAGAGCCCGACTAGTTTCGGGTTTATCCCTCTTCATGAATTATCACCGGGGGCAGCGAAGCCGAAAATGAATTATACCGGTACATAATTTGATGGTAAAAAAAAACGTAACATCGCGCTTGTAATCACTGAAGTAGTAGGCAGAAGGGTGTAATATACTGCCGCGTTTCACCAGTTACGTTTAAGTCCCGTTATGGAATATATGGTGAGGCTATTGCCATAAACCGGACACATGTCCAGACACCAAGCCAATACAAAAAAATCTAAGTTAGAAAAATCCAGTAGTGACCGATCTAGGATTTGAACCCAGATCCTCTCATCACCAGTCGCGAGTGCAACCACTCCATCAACGAGACAGCCAACTTAATCTTGTATACATAAATGTGAATATCGATGAAAAGTTCAAGAGTAATCTAATATTAACATGGTACGTATCTCGAAATATAATTTGTAATACCATCGAACACCTACAAGATATCATGATCAGTGTGTATAGAAATAGCGGGAAAATTAACCGCAGGCAATTAAATGTGACAGATACGGTGATCAGGTCCAACTGGTGTGCACGCCGCTCACGGCGAATCGAATTAAGCTATTTATACAATACCCATATGGGCGTAATCAGGAATAGTCTAATTGCACCGTGTGTTGATATTGAAGCCGTACTTTTATTATTAAAGTTATACTTCATAGTAAAAAACACGCGTAAATAAGGTAACATACATATAAATTAAGTATGTACTCGTAATTTTTCTTTGAGTATCGTCTTTTTTGAGTATTGACTTCTGCTTAGAATGTAGTTGTTTATATGGATAATATAATCTCGATTATTATATATAATTAACCGTAACATCACACCTATACGCCCCAAAAATGTAAAGAGATAAAATATTATACCTACATAATAATATGTATTGAGTCAGAGTCTATTCACTTATAAATATTATTTATATTTATAAAACCAGCTTTAATTTTCGTGACGTAATTGATGTGACTAGTTTTAAAATAAACATTTTTTTATTCCTTCAAAATATTTGAAAAAAAAAAGTTATACAACAAGTGTATCTTCACCCTTATACTGACAGAACGGCAGGAGTGGTTTTAACAATGGAAGGATATATCAGAAATTAATTAAAACCCCAGTAAGTACCTACCAAGCAATCTTTACGGTTGCTTGAGCAATATTATATTTTAGTTACATTTAAGCATTTGTTAACTCATTTAGTTGGGAATATCAATACCAAGTGTATTGAAATATATAAATGGTTAGACTTTTTCGCACGATGCAAAATACTGAATTGTTCATCATTATTATTTTTGTAACATGGGAAGTGCTTTACAGAGTTGGTTTACTTTAAGTGAAAAAACCACTACAAAAAGTACAAACTATTGTTTTAAATGAAAACAAAATCGTTAATTAGAGACGTCCAAAGGTATTATTAAATAATGAAAAAACGCAGCAAAATGTATTATCGGACATGCGAATAAAGTCCAGCAAAATTCGATTGAAGCTTTGTTTCGGTCGATGATAAGAACAAAGGAAAAGAGAAAGTGGGGAAAAAGTTTTGATATACAAAGTTAGACTGATTTCTTATTGAATTACTCAAGGTGGCCCCGAAACGTGTTTAGAAAGTCCACCTGCTGAAATTACAATACAAACAACATTTACCGTAAGCAGGAGTCACGTTCCCCACGACTGTACATGTAAACACTGACGAATGTTTATTCTGTAAGCATAAATAACTTGATGTTTAATTTCATATCCCCTTGCAGGATTCTCGGTAACGATTTGTCAACGATTGGTGCATGTTATTTTCTATTTATAATTATCATCGTCGTTATATTAAATATTGGCAAACGGATACAGATCCTCTTTTCGTCTAGTATTGTGATAATAATCTCAGATATATTGCGTATTTGGTGTTTCTAGTACTATGAACTACGATATTTTCGTATTACACAAATTGTAACGCGTCCTAAGAACTCAAGTCGAATGACATCAAATTTAAGAGCTCTCTTAAATAGTAATATTTTATGTAAAAACACCTCTTAGTATTTTTAATTACAGTAAAAAGAGTAAGCTTGTTAGCTGCTATTGTTCTCGTCTTCCATTTTCATGTGGAATAAAATTATATACAAGATATCGCCAAATATATATGGTTATTTGTAGATTTAATATTTTCCTTGGAAATATTTATAATATCCTCCCAAAGGGGCCGTAACAACAAAAATTAAATTAATTCATGGGGTTTTTTAAAAAATTATTCGAACGATAAAGATACGGTAATAAAGGGCAAATTGTTCGGTCCTTAAAATGAGATAGCGGAAGAGACGAGTTTTATAATATAATCGTTGAGGACCTCTCGGTTATTCGACGGAGAATCCTAATTGCGAAATCCTTTTCAATTAATGCCTATGGACGGCTTTGTGCCTCTCGTCTCCACTGGACAATCGTTGAATGAGGTCAATGGAAATCTTATGGAGCGTTTGTAAGGAGCAAGTTATCGTATTAAAAATACTTTAGAGATAATATTAATTAATATATCACTTGTAGTAGTCGTAGTTGAATTCCTTGAACAAACATGGAACATATTAAGTTAAGTTCAAATATTCAATGGCATTAATTTACTATCGTTGTGGTATCATTACTTAGCACTTCTTTTGAACAAAGCTTTGTACTTATAAAAGCTGCACTGTTTATATCAGCGTCTGAATTTTTGTTTTGCGGCAGTCTCCAAGCACCCTTACTACGAGCTACTACGAAATACATAGTTTTCTAAAATTGCAAAGATGAGAGAACATGAGCTAAAACATATAAAAACGAATTCATCTTTTCGTGTAGTAAGTTTATGATTAAACGTCTCGTTTTACAAGCTCAGTAATATTATTCAGCACTAGTACTTGTCGATTGATTTCAAACGAGTCTTTAGTTTAAAGCGTGGATCGGGCCCGTTGTCACTTACTAAGGACGAACGCTTTTAGCTTCAACGGCGAATTTATTAAATGCTTTTTCCGTTCATCGCAAATGCTAAAGTCGTGTAGCGTTTGATCGCAAGTTTAATGACGAAGTAGCGTGAGATTGAAATATAAGCCAGAAGTCAAAGGTCAACGGTCTAACGGTCTAAATAGATTGTCATTACACTAATAGATATTATTAGGTTGAGTATAGGTGAAATTAAAAATATATGATATTAAAGTCTTTATAAATTTGCAATGTATAAGCAGTGTTTCAAGCATGATCTACATATTATTTATATGTACATGGTAAATACTATATGCAATGATTACATTACGTTAAAATTGAATCTATAGCTTCTATGCAAAAACTTGAAATGTTCACTAAATTTCAAATGGACGAAAAGTTACGTAATACAATTTTTCGTTACACTAAGGAAACAACAAAGTTTTCTCACAATGAACGCATGTAAAATCCTTGTTTCCAAAAGGAAAAAAACAAAAATATTTTTCGCCGGAAGGAGTGACGCCGCAGGTCAACATATCCCGGACGGCATGCTCCAGTGTCCGGAAGTCACGGCAGTAGACAAAGGGCCTCTAGCGCTGGCACACTTACGTCATACCACTTTTCGTCGAATATCGGTTACAGCGTAATTAAACTTATCTTTAGTCGAGCTTTTATACGTAGCTTTAGTGTCATACAGTACAGCAGAGCAAGATCATATCATCACGTTAGGTCCCATGCTGGGTGGGCAGACCGCTTCGAGTGCACCCTTACAATAAGGAATAAGAAGTGTTTAATATTGTTTACACTTAAACATTTTCACATTTAAACTTTATTCAAGTAAGGACTTGCTGCATTGTTTTGTTTGTGAGAGTAGAGAAAAACGTTTGAAATAAATTGCATTTTATAATTAGGACGTAGAAATTGAAACTTGTTAATTAATTCTAATCATTTTATATTTTCACATAACGGCATGATGAATTATCATCTTATTTTTTTATACAAAAATCATAATTAATTTATTAACGGTAACACAATTGTTCTGAGAAAATTAAAAGTCATTCAGATAAAAATTGGTAAGTCAGTAGTGGTAGCGATGAAAGATAAGAATAATAATTATAGAACGATGACTGGCCGGGCGCGTGGCAGCCAGGATGGAGTCATTAATTATTTGGCAAAGGGACCCCGCACGGGAAGTTTCCGCGATGTCTAACGCTCTTGTAAATTTAATATAAACGTTGGCGGCATTTAGCGTCTATAATTATATAGCGCCTATAGTTGTTGTCTCTACTTGTGATATCAAAGTCAAAATCAAATTGATTCAATGTAGGTAACGTATATAATTTGCATATCACATATAGGTATATTACTAAAACACAAGTAGTAATTATTATACTGCGTCCATTAGTATACACTGGAGTTGCGTGGCGGAGTAGGCTTAAGGTAACTTTTATTCATGCCCGTGGTCCCTGACACATAAAACGCAATATTCTCAATGATATTTATTCTTACTTACATTTGTTTATTAGAAATATATGATTTTTAGGCATGTACCATTATTACATAGATTATTATCAGTATTATAATCACTAATAAACAAAATATAATAGATTTTATGCAATGAAATAATTAACAAAAGCTATCGAGGCAATTCCAAACCATTAATAACTAAAGCCAGTTGAAATAACAACACTTTCGATTATATTTTATATAAACGTTGTGACATTACATTCTGTAAAGGGTTGTTTACTTAGCATTTTATACATACAGGTAAAAAAATGTATTCCCTGCTCTCAGAGCCAATAATTCGCTAGATCTCGTCGTGACTAGGGTTGATCTCGACTTAGATAAACCTAGAATATTATGTACACCGTAAAATCGTTACTCTTCAGACCAGTGTACTATAAAAAGAGAAAGGTCCGCATGTCAGACTGTACAGACTGACGTCTTGTAATTCGAACAACACGCAACGAATTGATTCACTCGCGTCCGTGTTTGAATAATTTAGACTTTTTCATTTTGACAACAGCTTTGAGCTAGGGTTGTCACAAATACATCCGGATGTAAAAATTATTGAATTGTAATTTGAAATTTCTAGTTGTGGCTTGGAGTTTGGACATATGCCCAGTATATGGCAATAGGCTCACTACCAATTGCATTGTGGGATGGGAAAGTAACTACTGGAACGTGGGAGTGTACCTCTCTCCTCTGCCTATTTATTCGGGGATTATAGGCGTGATTTACCTAGCGCCAAATTTATATCACCATGTAGGCAAAAGACTCTAAATATCTCCTGAGGTGCTTTTTCTACATTTATCGTTCTTATACCCCATAAGGGACTTGGGCTGATGATGATATATGAATAATAACAATTTAAAACGTTCATTAGGCTAATTGTATAAAATCTACCTGATTGACACTAACACTTTTTAGCACTCACAGCCCATGTACTTTTTACTAACCGTCTAGTAATCTTTTTCATTAAATAATCCAGTGAGTCTTAAACAATGTGCAAGGTATGTACTTGCGGACGGGCAAACCATCAACGCTGTATTTACGATCGACCTTGTTGAATGAGGTCGTTACCGTGTATGTGTTTTTCACACGGCCGCTTCTTCGTTCCGCACAGGGTAATTATTTTGAATTTTGCAATGGCATACATATCATCACGCCTATTTCCCATCGGGGTAGCCATACACTAAATATATCCCCCGACTATGGAACTAGCACACTTCTTTAGACTCTTTTACTTTAATTACTTATCATAGACTGCCTCGTTGGTCGTGTTAGTTGCAAGTGCGACTGACGATCGGGAGGTCCCGGGTTCGATTCCCGGGTCGAACACT
>DWTO01006177.1:0-10204 GCA_018244755.1 Jemadia pseudognetus
CCTGCAGCCTTTCGCAGGTCGTCACCCCACCTGACCGGACATTTGCTAAACTGATAATTTGACTAGTTTTTGAAAAATATATGTATAAAGAAGTTTTGAATATTTACTCGAAGTTTGTGTAATACTTTATACAAAAATTAAGGCTTTCATTGTGGTCATATTTTTGTTTTATTAATCAGAATGTTATAATTTAAAAAATTAATCTGTTATGTTGCATTGTTGTTAGAAAGTTTGTGTATGCTATTCGAAATTTGAATGTTTTTCAATGATTAAATGTTAATAATTAACGATGATTAAATGTTGTATAAACGTATATAATTTTATATAAATTACACTATTACTTGCACAAAAATCATAACTGTACGTGTATTTAAACGTTGCTTGCTAACTGAAGTGTTATTATATGGTCGAATTTCCTGCAGAGAAAGTTATACGGCTTACCATTGAATGCGTCAATATTTTTTTATTTTCATAATCCGTTTCTTTCAATTATATAAAAATATAAACAGTAGGTAACATTAAAGACATACAAACATATTTGAAATATTAGGGTTTTAGTGAAACCTATTTTAACAATATGAAAATATAAGAAGAAGAATTAAACATTTTAACGTGTCACTTTCGCATATTGTAATGAATAAAACCAAATTACAATTTGATACAATTAACATTAGCAGCCCAGCTGTTTTGAAATATAAGTTGCGTATTGACCTCAATTAGTAGTGCTAAAAATATAAATTGATTTAATCGTTACTATA
This sequence comes from Jemadia pseudognetus, assembly GCA_018244755.1. NCBI lineage: Eukaryota > Metazoa > Arthropoda > Insecta > Lepidoptera > Hesperiidae > Jemadia > Jemadia pseudognetus. Next base: position 759 of record DWTO01006177.1, read on the forward strand.
ATCACGTACAACAATTTCCATAATCATAATTATATCTCTCATTCAAGCATTGTTTAGTTTCGATGAAATGGACGTATTCTTGTGACAAAACATACGCCACGCACAAGTAAATAAAATATGGCATGATGGTTTGCTTCGATGCCATCATGCAGAGGCTTGTAGTTTGTCGTAGACAGAGCTATAACATATCATTACCAGGGCAAGAGAATGTTTTGCTACACCAAGATATCCTGGTATATTTGTCGACATATTTGGACGACGTATTAAAGAGATATATATTTTAGCTGCGTATGGAGTCACTCGAGCATTACTATGGGAAATACATACATGTGTTGAAATATCATAATATATCTTGCTGTAATATACATATACTCGTATTATAGCTCCGTCCGTGAAGAGCTTAGCGCTGATCAGTGTACATTCGACATCCCATCGCTCTCGGTCCAGTTGACATGTCCCGACGGCAGGACCGCTTCCTGCTGATGCATAAAAGCGATAGTCATCGCGCAGGATCTATGCAGCTTTGTGTGCGCTGTAAATAAATATTAATACGGACATCGCTACACTTCCGACAGATTATAAAGCTGAAGGCATTGATCAACTATTGCGATAGGCGTTAACGCATACAAAACAGGCCACAATTTTATAAAACCTAATAAAGTTAACATTATTCGGACAATATTTTATAATCCCAGTTAAGATATTGTCTGCGAATCAAACAGCCAACCTCTAGTTTAGTATCCAGTATGGTAATTTATAAATGTGTGTCATGTCAACATCGATGTATCAAAAACTCCTTCCGCCGTTCCGCATTCTTATCTGTTTTGAAAGTTATTTATTTATTCTTTATTGTACACCATTCAAAGGCAATACAAAGGGCGGACTTATTGCCTAGTGGCATTCACCACCAGTCAACCCTTGGAGAATGGTAGAAATTATAAAAATATAGTGGTAGGTGCAATAGAGAAAAAGTAAGTTAATCTTCACTAAAAGCCCATAAGTTCGTGTAGTTTATTTCTGTAAGAACTACACCACGTTATCTAAAACCTTTTACCGCCTACTTAGTACCAGACAACTCAATAGGCGCATATTATGGTTTACTTTGTACACTTACAGATAATCTTGTCTCCTGTATATTTTCTCGTGACAATTTTTTCAACTCTCGAAAATGGCGCGAAGCCAAATGTTTATTGAGTATATTTTTTACAACTCAAATGAGCACGTAGCAATCTTTAAGACTAAAAAGTACTAAAAACGTAACATCACGCCTGTAATCTCCGAAGAGGTAGGCAGAGGAATGTAGAACACTCCCACGTTTCACCGGTTACGTTCACGTCCCACTATGGAATAAGTGGTGAGACTATTGCCGTACACCGGGCACATATCCAGACTCCGAGCCACTACTAGAAAATCTAAGTTGAAAAAATTTTGTAGTGCTCGACCCGGGAATTGATCCCAGGTCCTCTCGATTGGCAGTCGCATTTGTGATCAACACGTCCAACAACGCAATCAATTATTGAGAATAATTAAAGTTATTATGAATGATTTTAGTAGGTAAGTATTAAGTTATTAGGAAAATTTCCTACCTACATAGGTTCTCAGGTAGAAAATAATGCTTAAATATAAATCAACGTTTTTTGAATTATCTAACACGTACAAGAGCTATTTGATATTAAATACTGTATATCGTGTCTTAGATATCACAATTCCAATACAATGAACATGGCACCGTTCCAACTGAGCGGTATTTACAAACAATAAGTCAACTTGCTATAAAAATAAATCTATAAAAACATGTTACGTTGGAATATGAACGATTTCAAACATACAATGAAAATTAATAACGGGATTAGCACCGGATGCCGACAGATACTTCCCATACCTGTTTACAATACATTACCGATCATGTTTTATTAATTTCAGCTCGAAGAAATAAAGTACAATTTTTAATCTATGAATGACCGATGATTGGTCAAGCTTGGAATGTTCCATTCGTTCTTTGCATTCTCTTGTAAGAACAGTGAGCGCTAACGAGAGCACTCTGACAATGAAATGTTTCCATCTGTCGACCCGAAACATTCTCATTACAGTGCACTGCCCATTGCTCGAATGTTAGCGCAAACCGTTTCGAAGACATCTTTAGCGATCATAGCCAAAAGTATATTTTGGTCATACGTGCTTTTGTGCCAAGCATTTAACAGTAATTATTGATTGGCGGCCATCAGGCCCCGGTCATATGATCGCTATACGTGACAATTCAAGAAATTAACGTCAGAGATAACGCTTACTAAATTCATTAATACGACGTTTAATGCTAAGGAAAAATGTATAGTATGCTGCGATGTTGAAATACAAGTTCAAAGTACATTTTATACTTGCGTTAATATTGAAGCTATTTCATGGAATGTCCTAAGCACGTGTAAAATAATGGTCACATATTTATTATAAATGTCTATGATTAACTAAATCGCTGGGTTGTAAAAATAATCTTAGAAGTAACAATTATTGACAATAATTTCCCCACTTCACAATACTTATATCGTGAAAAAGTAGTAGGTATAAATAGGACGATAGTGGACAAACTAAAAAGTTACAACGTTACAGATGAGCAACACGTATGTGACTAGTTGACTTGATGACTGTAATATTCGCCTCTAGAATACACATGGACCGGCACCCGATTCTTTCATTAATATCGACGATAGAAAAAATATATTTTCAATTATTACTTAGCATTTAATTTAATACTGGATTTAATCGTTAAATCAAGAAATAAAAAACCAGTAAAATATTATAAGGCCCAAGGAGAGCTCGCCCTCAGAGACGTCAAGGCATCGCCGAGCTTGGCAAATGTTCATATGTTCGACTGTGAGCACTTACCATCTGAGCGGCGCCTCTGCCTGTATGCTACGTTAAACGAATAAGGTGAAACTCCTGGTAATGATTGTCAATATTATCAGCAAATTGGATAATGAGTATTTCTTGTTCAATGATTGGAATAATTCATCAGTTCAGTGTTTCCGCAGTCGACGCTCCGCATCACGTACGGTACGAAGCAAGTATAAGCCCGCAATTAGCCGGAGTTCCGCGGCGCCCGCACGCCACCCGCGCAGCGCCGCGCGCGCCGGCTCCTTCGTTCGGTTACGACATCACTTTCACTCGTAAACACCGCCGATTCGTTCAATCTAGGACTCTATGGCTACCCTTTAATATAATCATTCAACTTATTGCTACTTAATTAAAACGGTACGTGCTCACATTAACTTGTAACTACGTTAACGAAAATGAATATCAATATAATTGTTTCGTAACAAAACAGAGCGTGCAGGCTCTCGGGATTAATCATTTACTTTCACGTAGATGAAGAAGCGACGAAAACGGGGTGGACATAAAGAGCCATGAGGGGATCGACACAGGTCGTGACTGTTAAGACAACAATAAACCTGTTTTAGTCACAGTCACATAGAAATTAGGCGCTCCGGCGAACTCACCTAAGTTATTCAATGTTTGTTAGGTACTGTTTCAATAAAATATGCGTGTAATGAGTACAACGCTGTACCAAAATGAATAAGACCTAAAGATCAAAAACTTATGGATAATTTTATCGCGTCCGAAACCATGTAAGAGGGCGATATTCTTTCACACCGATTTGTCATTTAACTAAGTACATAATAAACATCTGGATTTTTTACTATTAGTGTTTTGAAGACTTGATACACGATTTATATAGATTTAATACAGTGACCAATAAAGACGAGAATTTGCATATTTCTTCATATTATGAATATTGATCATTTAAAGTAAAATGTGTGATAAAGTTTAAGTTCCTAAGCAATATGATTTAAATAACAACATATACGTAATAATTCAGGTAAACTGAGCAAGCGACTAGCAGATTATTCACTTGATTGTAGTTTCAATAATACGTTGATAGGTCATATCCTGAATTTTCGTATAAAGTTTCCGAGTGTTCGGCGCGACCGGCGCCGTGGGCGTCCTTCCTCATTGTCGTTAAATGCGACGTCGTTTATACTTTACAAGCTATTGTCTGCACCCGTCGAGATCAATATTTAAGATTGTTCTGGTAGCCACACAGCTCTACCTACGTATTTGTAATAATCTACAATTTCCATTGTTGATTTATTTATCATCTGACACATTGATCGAAGTATCAACATTAAGGACCGTTCTTGTACACTGACCTTTTTTAGAAAGGTCAAGGAAAATTTCGGCGTCAACCACGATCCGTTATTATAATATTCGATCTAGTTTTTCATCTTTGTTAACACCATCAATGCTTAAGTCAATAATCAATAAAGCCTAATTGAGATATTAATACGTAACATCACGCCTGTTATCCCCGAAGAGGTAGGCAGAGGAGTGTAGTACACTCCCACAATTCACCAGTTACGTTTACGTCCCACTATGGAACAGTTGGTGAGCCTATTGCCATGCACCGGGCACAAATTCAGACTCCGAAACACTACAAGAAAATCTAAATTAGAAAAATTCTATAGTGCTCGACCCGGGAATCGAACCCAGGACCTTCTGATTGTCAGTCGCACTTACAACCAACACGACCAACGAGGCAGATATTAATAAATACTTACTTATGTTTTATTTTACACAATCTCAGGAATTTGTTATAGATCGAGTTAACACTGATTGAAATAAGCGCTTACGCACGTAAACTTATATTTACAAACTTATAACGGATCAGGAATTTGTAATTGCCGGCAGATATCCGCACTAGCCAATCGAAATGTAGGAGGCAATGATTGAACCGTATATACAAGCAAGAGATAAGCCAACACTTTATAAATAGCATAGAAAAACTAAGACGCATGTTAAACAGAACTTGTTTGACTTTCACGCTTAGTCGAGAAACATCTTTACACTATACAGAGAAATTCTGTTTAGAACAGAATGTGTGTTATATAGGTATCTACTAATAAAAAAAATATCGATGTCAGGGTCATGCGATGAATATGCATACAAACAAATCAACATTGAAAATGTTTTCTATCACAACACTAAAATCTCATTACTTAATAATGAAAAACCAACTACAAAAACAATAAAGATTATTCACTTTAAATTGACGTTAGATGTTATAATGGCGCCATAATACATTTTTTTTACGTTTTATAATTATGTTCAGACGAACGCACACGTGTGATCAAGTAATACGTGCCGTGCGCCGTGAAGTGATTGCTGTGGCATTGGTAATATTGTATGAATGTAAATTGAACGCTAAATAAAATAGCTACTTGATTCATATCCACTCAGGAAAATTAAGGTCGTACAATGTCTCAATGCTGCCAAACAATCAGTCCGTTCCTATTTAATTAGTCCACCTTAACACCAGCATTGATGGCGACCTTAACTTTAACAGGAAGTGTATTCTTTAAAAAAAGCTTAATTACCGTATCCGTCATACTCCTTACAGTTGACGTTACGAGCAGAATTTGACATTATGCTATAACAGTCTTGTATTGCGTATTACGTAACATCACGCCTGCAATCCCAAAAGAGGTAGACAATGGAGTTTAGTGCTGTCCCACGTTTCATCAGTTACGTTTAAGCCCCATTATGGAATAGCTGGTGAGCCTGTTGATATACACCGGGCACATATCCAAAGTCCGAGCCAAAACTAGAAAATTTAAATTAGAAAAATCCAATAGTGCCCGACCCAGGATTTGAACCCAGGACCTCCCGATAGGCAATTGCGCTTGCAACCAACATGACCAATGAACAGACAATTCCATATTAAGTACATTTATTTAAATTATTACTAAAAATAATAAAAACTCTATTCTATATATTTGTTAATTTTACTTGTTTTCATCGCCCTCAATTATGTTCTATCTACGTGTTGTTCATCTTCAATTTGTTAGACAAAAGTTACATGTCATGTCTGAGTTTTCTTAATGGTATCTAAGTAAAAAGGCTGCCTGTGCAAGAAAAGCCAGTACCATCTTTGAACATCACTTTCATTTAAGTAAAAAAGCTGTTAACATTCAATGTAGTAGGAAAACTCTTAATCCAACAGGCTATAAGGGAAAACTGAAGAAAGAATGAATGTATACATGTAGTGCCTCGTGCATTTAAAACTGTAGAAGCTAGTCGGGCAACAAGCCGGCCGGTAGTTCAATAATCAGCCAGTAAAGAGCGCGCAATTCCCCGGTTCAATGACAACGGCAAACAATGCTTGACATGACAACGGGCCGTACACGAAGGCAATTCCAGCTCATTATTGTATCAATGGAGAAATCCGCGGTGTGGGCGAGCCGGCAGTGGCGAAACGTGCAACAAAACAATAAGCAAAGAAAACATTTGAATGCACTCCACGCTAAGCCGCTGCTGCGTGCGACGACTTAATACTTATTAAAAGAATTTGAAATAACGCATGCAAACGGTGAATGTGGTATTTTATTTCAATCCCGCCCACAAAGGTAAGCCTTTGAAATATTCATTAATCCAAAATGTTTTCATTTTAGTAAACATTACTGTTTTGTTTTACAAGGTCAAACTCAAAACGTACCTACTGTAGGACGTTTCTTTTATTACTGTGAAGAATGTAAATTGACGATGTAAATTTAATCTTCAGCTGGGGATAATCATACATCAGATATATAATATGTACGTACCTACGCACATGATACGTAGGAAATCTCGTAAAGATTTTATAACTGTAATTCTTTGTAATAAACTACAGAAATAAAGTTTTAATAAATGAATATGTACTAATAAGCACGATAAGGTTATTCATGGAAGTAGGTTGATTCTTGTGTTTACCTGTTTTTGTGATTTATCCGGAAGTATTATCGAGAGTTCGAATGTCCGATTCTTTTTGTCGCGACTATTAGATCTCATGAGCTTCGACGACGACCGAGTGATGCTCTGGGCCTTTTCCGGCAGCTTCAAAGCCACGATCGACATGCTCCTCGAAAGCCGCCGGCCCAGCTTGCGCGTGCGCAGCGACATGGACCCGCTGAGGCCACGCTTACGAACTTCCACTGGTGCAGGCGCAGCCTCCGACACACGCACACTCTCCTCACTGGCATCAGCCATTGCACTATCTTTTAACACAACCAAGCTAATACTCCACAACGTCAACACATCTCACAAACGAACGAGTCACAAAACTAGACCACCGTCCAATATTTCGAGAAAGTTCTCCGTTATCACTGAGTCATCCTCCTGTAGATCCGTCTCTACAATTGCACTGCACAATGGATAATCGGCATTTTAACTTCGCACCGATATCCGAGTGGGCCGCGCGGCTCGGACAGGTCCTATGCGGATCATATGGTCACAGAGCCGGTTTACGAACTGCCGTTTCGACCTATCTCTAGCGACTGTGTTATAATTGCGAAAGACTCGTCGGTTAACGTAACTCGATTAGTACAATAGTCCGTAATTGATGTAAGTGAGAATGGAGAAGATTGCGCGGCTACAGCGTACGTTGCGTTTAAATAGGGCGCGTTATCGTGAGCGCGGTGTACGCGGGCTTGCGGAGTCGAGGCGCGACGTGCGCGCAGTCCGTCGCGGTTGCAACGACTAGCTACACGAAGACCGAAGACCGCGGCCAGCGGCGAGCACTCGCCGCCGCACCGCCCCCGCCGGAGCGCTGCAACATCGGCCACGCTCCAATCAAATAACTTATCGAATCACATTGTACCACTAAACCGACGTATGACACTAAACAAATGCTCTATTGTCTGTCACAATAAACGGACGAGCGCTCCCACGAGACTCTTGACTCCGAATCAGGACACGTACAGGTCGCTGGCGCTCGTGCCTGTGTGCTTACTTGAACGTGGAACTTATACTGGTAGTTGTAAATTGTTTACTAATATTTTTATTATTTACTTATGAAAATTGTACCACCTTATTTTACCATCATCCTCATTCTATCACAGTCCACTGCTGGATTTAGGCGTCCCCCAAAGAGCGCTATCGCACCTTGTCTTCGGCTTGCTTCATCCAGCTTCCGCTTGTAGCGTTTCGCAGATATTCCTCCCACCTGAATGGCGCCCTACTTTACATTTTCCGAGCCGCAGTCTCACTCATTTTACCATATTCTATGTATTATGATCAACTACCTCTGGGATGAGACACGTACAGAAAGACGATATATGTTATCATTTTATCATTCAACAAACATCCCGTAATCATATATCATCCAGATGCTTATCAGTGACTATAGCGAGGCTTCAATGTTTCCTTTAAAACTTATATTTGTTGTGTGATTTCTCTTAGAAAGTGTTAAAAATCTTTGATGCTATCGTAAGTCACGCATTTTACTCTCCTAACAATTTAACTACTTACTTAACTTTTAAAGTAAACAATTATTGTATATAACCCAAAAACTTTTGCAGTTAAAACTCTCAAACAATATTTAGACGAGAATTGCATTCCTCATTCAATTTTCACACAGTTTCCAGCTTTAATCAGGATTAATGTATGTGCGCGTCTATACACAATCACAATACTATGTGAACTGCATTCACTATTTTTGTTCTTGAAACATAATAACGATGCAGATTAAATAGTAAAATGTGAAGATAATTAGAGAAGTACCGTAGCAGGGACCAGTCATCACATCAGTCTCCTCTCCGCATCAATCTAGGTCATCGATCAGAATAAAACTAAGTTATGAAGTGACGTGAGCGTCACCCGAGTGAATATCTTGTTGATATTTACTCACATATTTCGGAGTAAATATCTAAGTAATAATATCGTAGTATCTTATTGTATCCGTCGTGTATCGTCATACGACCATAGCGACGGATTTAAGATTTTACAGAATCAGAATCTTCAACTCTATAGATAGAGCATTTAAATATTCGTTCGCTACCAAATCGAATGACATCCATTCTTTTGCAACACTGGTGTAGCTTAAGAATGAAAAACATGAAACTTGTTAGCTGTATTCTCAAAAAAACCAACTACGTATGTATTTGTTAGTAAAATAAGTTGGCTCGCATTGTTGGCTTTATGCTTGTTAATATACTGGTTGCATTTCATACAATTTTTATCTGGAACTGATTGGATATTCCATTAATATTATTATGACCTTAGTGGCTCATTTTATACATTAATGTAATAACGGTTGGTAAACCAACAAATTAGATATTAGGTACCCGTGCACTAGGTACGCTGTGGTCGCGACTCCGTCCGCGTGGAATTCTAAAATTCTAAAAAGGAAGTAGCCTAAGTTACTCCTTATTACATCAGCAATATTATGCCAGTAAAAGTCCCGCCAAAATTGGTCCAGCCGTTCCAGAGATTAGCCGGAATAAACACACAGACAAAAATGTAAAAAATGTTGTTTTGGTATATGTACCGTGTACACATATGTACATACTAGCTGACCCGCGAACTTCGTACCGCCTAACAGTCAATGAAAAAAGGAAAGTCACAGAAAAACATGCATTTTC
>DWTO01006178.1:0-10204 GCA_018244755.1 Jemadia pseudognetus
AACTGGTGAAACGTGGGAGGGGTTCTGCATTCCTCTGCCTACCTCTTCGGGGATTACAGGCGTGAAGTTACTTTTTTACAACACATATAACAGACATACAACAAATTTTAATGTTCCTTCAAACACATGTTATCGTGAATGTCATGTTAAAACCCAATCAAATATTCCTTATATGCTATTAACCCAGACGAATAATCAATGAGATCACTCGAGTGAACACAAGGCTGAATATATCAAAATATGCTGGTTTGTTTCGTTTTTGTTTGTATATGGAGAGTGTCAAAGTAACAATTATGTCACACAGATAAAAGGAAAAAGATTTTATTAATAAAACTACCCATATCGGTTATTTCGGTCAATATAAGTCATCTTATCTTCACGTAACAGGTATGTTTATAAATGTATATAATGAAACTACCGGATGTCACAAAGAAATTCAAAGGAAATGCCAAGAATACATATTTTCTAAGATAAGAAATAGGGTCATCTTACATAGGTAACTTTTCCAAATGAGGACGTAAACGTAACTGATGAAACGTGGGAGTGTAGTCGTAATACATTCTTCTGCTTACCTCTTCGGAGATTACAGGTGTGATGTTACGTAACAGGTAAGATCAGAAACTATCAATTTTCAGTACACGAAGTTCAGTAGGTACGTAAAATTCTAAGCGTACTTTAATATTTGACTTGTACGGGTACAAGTATGTTGGGCGAGCCAGGCTGACTTAGGCGCTGCAGAGTGACCTACATTACATGTCCATAACGGCATTGTTGTGACCCATTTAGTTTCGTTTTCTATTCTCTTTCTCAAGTTTTATTAAAAAAGCAAGTTTCATTGTTAATGCCGCACTGTTCTTATTTTCTTTTTTAATAATACAAAGTTCTTTGAAATGTGTATTTGACAATATTATGAGTAGCTTATGAGTGGAATGTATGCAACCTAGCTTGAAATAAGGATTTCCTTGTGTGTAGAACAAGGTTTGATTTATTGAATAATCTTATTGTAGACCCTATTATTTTTCTCTTAAAGTTTATCTCTTCTCTATAATCTACTAAATGTTATTACATAATTTTTGTATAAAATCTGCTTCTATTCAGCCCCAATACACTTTTCTAAATTATTATGTACACTTGCTTATTCAAAATACGTAGGTATATCTAAATTTAAATCCCTTCATATTCTTTTGTTTAATACAAATATATGTTTTATAAGAGGTAAGATTTTTGTCTATACATATTGCTTTAACATATATAGTTAGTATATTCGTATGTAAAAGCAGGGACTAAAGAGCAGCGTTATTATTTGTACTGGAGTAGAAGGTAAAGCAGTCAGTTGTCAGATATGACTCTCTCAACCTGAAATTCTATAATTTATGTCCTCGTAAATGTAACTCTACATAATGATATGCATTTAGAAAATCAAATATCGCTTCTTTACATATGTTAAACGTTGTGAATTTTTTTTTTAATTTTCGTAGAAGGTTATAGTAAAAAATCATTTTATAGTAAAAGACACAAATTACAATTATTGTCACAATAAATTATGAAACAGCAATCATTTTATACGCTATGATCAAATAAAGTTTCAATATGTATTTGCAATTATATTACACATAATCACTTTTGTAATAACTTAATAATTTATAAACTTAAACATTTACTTTTTTATTTATTTAAACGAATGAAAATTATATTTGCACTTCAAGATAAAAATTAACTTTCATTTGACACCATTGCCAATTCAATGCATTATTGCCAATAAAAATTTTTTATACTCCTTGTACAAATTAACTTTATAATATTATGGCAGTATTCGATAGGGGGCGCGACGAACTTCTAATAAATACAAACTTTTAATCAAGAATTGACAGTATTACTTAGAATATCTGACCGAAGTCAGTTACCTTCGTTGACTTTGTAGTTCAAAGGCAAATAACATTATAGTCTTATGCATACCAACTACACAAGCCGTCATAGCCAACCAGCCGACGCTAACATCGTTCAAACTTGTTCCAAGGAATCTTGAAAACATCGATATTTTGCGGTTACATCCACGAAGAATATTAAGGTTAGCCGCAAACCCCGCCAACGTTAAAAACACTTTATAATTCTTACTATAACGACTTGCTTACAACCATAAGTAAAGAATATTTAATTACTTTAATGATGAATTTTTAACAATAATTCTCATTGAAACTGAATAAACTGCTGAATGAATGTGAGTGCGACCACAGCGGGTAAGGTATCATTGCACTCATCGTTCAAAGTCTAGATGCAGTGGACTGACGTAGGCTGATGATGATTGGATAAGTAGAATTTTTTAGAAACAATTTTGAATACATAGACCATTATGATCACATGACGTACAGCGAAGAAAATTGTAGTTAAAAGTGCACATCGAAGCAAAAAACATAAGAATTCGTTATTTAAGAATCAGAACGCCTAATTTAATGACGCCCAATTTTTCTAAATTATGCAGCATCACTAACATATATTGTGCTTTACAAATCACCAAAAAAAAAATAGATCAATTATGAAGGTATTTCGAATCTCGAATCTCAAATTCGTACGTAATACTTTTAACAAAGTAAATGTAAGTTGTATGTAGATGTTTCGGCTCTTCAAGTTTTCTTTGTAGTCAATATTTCATGAATCACAAGTGGATTTGTCTTGTTTTTCCCATTATTCTTTGGTTGGTTGGTCAAAGTCCTTAGATTTGCGGGCTGGTCATATGCAGGTTAACTTTATAGGCACTGGAGAACATAATGGAAGACTTACGCGGACCCATCACTTTTTAAATCTGCCAAAATTATAATATTATGAAACGATATCATTACGTAGTCACTCAAGCTAACACTTTGTAATAAGCCCCAAATACGAGTACATCGCGATGTATTTCCACGTCGATGAGTCGTTAATTAAGTAATCTACAAATATGTTAATTGCTAAGTTGTATGTATAACAATGGATCCCCGCGAAATAATGTCCGATACAATTTACATCCATATAGTTTCCTACCAACAACAAAGGCGTATATTAATTTCGTGGCATCATGCCTGCAATGCCTGAAGAGGTAGACAGAGCAGTGTAATACACTCTCACGTTCCACCAGTCACGTTTGCGTGACACTATGGAATAGGTGGTGGGTCTATTGCCATACACCGGGCACAAATCCAGACTCTAGTCATTACTAGAAAATCCAATTTACTAAAATCCGATAGTCCCCGGCTTGGGATTTGCAACCAGGACCCCTGAATAGTCAGGCGCGCTTACCATTAACATGACCAACGATGGAGTCATAATAATAAAAATAACAACGAAGTAATTAATAGAACGAAAACAAAAAACACCTGACAATGTTTACTCGCAAAACAAAAGTTTAAAATCAGACTGCTAGGATTTTAATCGCCAACTTATTGAAAATACTTAAACAAAATACACAAAAAAGCGATACAGAAAAGAGAACCAATCTTACCATTGGACATTAGGAAGTTTGCGTACAATCCCCGAGTCGGTCAAAGTTTCCTCGCCGTGAAAACCCGAGTTGCAAGATCGGACCGATTAAGTTGCAGCGTCGATCTCTTGTTTTACACTTTACACATAATTACGGCTCTCATCTAACTAATCCATAATATTCCGACCAACTTTTTTTACTATATAAACTATGTAGTTATATGAATTTAGTACTAGTGTAACGAAATATGAAATTAATGAAAGCGTTTTCTCTTCGAGGATTTCTGGCGCGATGTTACGTTTTTGTTACGTAAGATCTCGCCTGTAATCCCCAAAAAGGTAGGCAAAAAAGTGTAGTTCAGTCCCAAGTTTCACCACTTACATTTACGTCCCATAGAAATAGGTGGTGGGCGGAGTGCGATATACGGGACACAAGACTCCGAGCCACTATCTGAAATTTCATGTTAGAAAAATCCAATAGTATTAATGAGAATCGAATGCACAATCACCTGACTGAGTTATTAACCACTGGACCAATAGACACTCATATATCAATTAAAACATGTCACCAACAGTTTTAGTGTCACCGTGGCCATGAGTTACCATTATTGAGCGCGAACACAAGTTGTGTCACGAATTCAAAAATGGAACAGTTATGTCGCAGTCCGTGTTTATTGTCTCTCAGATTTATGAAAGGCGAAAAGTTGAGCGTCAGAACGGAATTCGAGTTCATTAGGGAAGCTACAAACTAGTACGTACGTACACTGTAACACGAAATAACTTTTTACGCCGCCTAATAATAAATTGTTGATTGTTTTGTGTATGTTTCAGTATTTTTATGTAAATATTTACCATGACATGACATCATGCTTGTATTTCTTTGCATAAGCAAAGGAGTAATCCTACTTTTCTCTGTTATACATACATCCCCTGTAACAGTGGGTGAGTCGATGTATTTTAATTATTGAAAGATTTTATATACTGCAGTGCAAAATTAGTGTTATGTTTTGACCAAAACTCCTGGTTTCATAGGATCTTGTAAACTTTTGAAATCAGCGCTGTCTAGAATTCGAAGGATAGACCTTCGAAGTATAAACATGAATCCAAACGACAGAGCTTGGAAATATTTTTTAAATAAAAATATTATAACGAAATACTAGTACATAATATAGAGAAACATATGATCGTTGTAAATTGAACTTAAATAACACGGGTAATAACTAATGTTAATAATCTTCGGAACCCAAACTCAGTAAGCATTGAACTTTACTATTACATATATGAATATGTAATGCATTGAACATTACTATTACATATATGAATATGCAATGCATGTTTTATTTATTCATTTATTGTGTGTATAAAGAGAGTAATGGATGTGGAAGAGGCACGACAGGTGTGCAAGAATAGAGATATTTGGCACTCTGTGGTCTCTGCTTACCCCGCTAGGGACCTGGCGTGAGGATGTGTATGTATGTATGTATTGTGCATGTTAAATGACATGCACAATAAATGAATCAATAAAAAAGGCACTTCTACCAGACCTACCCACATACGCGCCGATGTCGGAGAGAATTTACAAAGCGGTGTATCTTAATAATTATGTTAATATATTACAAATCAGAGCATGACACGAACGTTGCTGATTAGCAGCAAACTTTGCAGCAAAGGTATATCCCAGCAGATGATATTGTTAAACAGTAGCCAAAACTTTATACAACATTTTAAATAATACATCTTAGCAGCAACCAGTAAACTCACCCCTTGTTCCATAGCAGTCTTTCCTGCATAAACCTACGGGAAACTAGAGGCGTGATGTTAACAGTATTTAAGAAGCAAGCAACGATAAAGGTTATGCAGTGAACGCTTTTGTTTCTTCAGTAAAAATGTATGCAGAATTTATAACAACATTTATAATAGCACAGCGAAAATGTATACAAAGGCATAAATTTAAATGCTATTGCCGAAACAATTATCGTTGTTCTGTATAAACAGATGCCAGAAGTTTGTAAGTAATTTGTAAACCCCGGGGTCTGGACTCAGTCTTTGGAATTACATTTAGGGTTGAATTAACGGGTTGCTGAATTTTATTGAAACTGTTTCACGAATAATTATTATGATTATTTGTTTTGCAATCGAAAATTTCAAAGGTAAAACGTAATTAATGCGGTTGTAATAAAACAATTCTGTTTTGAATAGCTTTTGTTGGAAATGCTTTTAATGACTGCCTCGTTGGTCGCGTTGGTTGCAAGCGACGTTGCACGGATCAAGAAGTCCTGGATTCAAATCGCAGGTGGGGCACTATTGAATTTTCCTAAGATTTTCTAGTAGTGCTTCAGGTAGCAATAGGCTCACTACCTATTTCAAAGTAGGATGTAAACTTAATTGTGTAACATGGGAATGTATTACACTCCTCTACCTACCTCTTCTAGTACTATAGGCGTGATGTTACCTATTACTATTAATTGTGTAAAATATTATAATTTTACATCACAAACGGGGATCGTCATTTTTATATGCATATAACATGAATTATAATAACATGTAATAACTTGCGAAGACCATACCGTTTTTTTAACTTTTAAATATAAATTTAGTTACCTCTACACCGGAAGTATAAAGACAAGATACGAACATAACAACAGATGCAGACTAAACGATGCACAATACACGAATACACGTGGAACAATCCTGCATTATTCAAAGCACACGTTTGTAAACAGAAACCTATCAGTAAACGACACTTTCATTATGACATGATGTATGTTTACATGGCACTGTGCGAATTTGGCGGCACCCTTCTATACCGTTCTGGATCGTACTGCCTTGTAATAAGGATCAGACGTGGGTCTCATAACACTAGTGATGGTAGTTGAATCTATGCCAAAAATGATAGACTAGGGGCGAGATACGGTTTGGTACAGCGTTAGTAACACAAATGCAACCACGTAACTAAGGTTCTCTATTGTCACTGATTTACCCAAGCTGGTTTTAAGCATCATCATCATTAGTTTGTCTTAATCTGGTACTGGACGTATGCTGCCCTTCCTGAGGGCTTATACCCATAATCAATTCGCTGTCCATGCTGGTTTGGCATCTGAGACAACAGTTTCTCCAATCTCCTACGCTCTGCCCGTCGTTATAAAACTGTTTTTAACGAGCTGAAATCGAGATTTTGCGACAATTAATTCGAGTTTCCGGTTTTCAAATTAATTTATTCAACTTTTGTTTATGAAGGAAAAGTAAATGATAGATTGATGTTTGAGCCTCCGTCGGACCGCGAGATGAAAACGAATCCATCATCTAACACCTGCGTGATCTGACTTGTGCTTAACTTTTAATCGAATTTAACTACACAATTTTCATATTAGTAGTACAAAATCGAACATTGGAATGTTCTTTTAAAATCTGTCATAAGTGCACATTAAAAATTCCTAAAGAAATATTCACCAAATTTAAAACACTCCACAAACCAATTTATTTCATTTCTTTCAATTACATACAATTATCCTTCTATATCAAAGACTATAACAGCAAAGAACAGAGCGATAAAAAGCTAAAACACGCCAGTTAAAAACTACTTTCAGTAAATTCTTTTGAAAGTTGCACGCTGTTTCATTGAAAACAATAGCATGGAAAACCAGTATCACCTTTTAAAAGATTTAGCAATTATAGAAGTGTGAGCTGAATTAAATATCTTTCATCTGAAGACAATCAAAATAAAACTTTCAGCTATTTTATTGAAAGAATGAACTGTCATTGAATTCTCAAAACGTGGCACTTTGAACTTTATTAATTCGTTGTCGTCAAAGAATTTTCGACTCTATTATGATACATTTAAAAATGATTTCTGTTTAAAGTTCTCACTAGCATAACTGTAAATTTTTTGTAACCTCCGACTCAATTTTTGCGGCGTTTGTTTTAGCGATTGGCGCAAGTTACGGGAACAGTCGAATATAGGTACTAACAACGTCACTTAATAATTGCAACCATTATTTTAAATATCAATAACAAACATGATTTCAATGTTTGTTTTGAAATTTACCGATTGTGATATGTTTCTTATTAAAAAAAAAGTTGAGTAAGTTTACCATGCACTCTGGTAATAACCAGAATTTTCCATCCACAATAGTTTCCATTTATTTTGATAATATCTCCATACAAATTTCACTTTTATTTATTTTTGTGCATGATTTGCGAACAAACAGATAAATAATTGATAAATCCCTCTTTTAACTTCTGTATTATATGTATATATTATACATTAATAAGACACGTAACAATTAGTAAGATCAAAAACATAGTAAGGACTATTTTGTTACTAGGCAGACACTTTAACTCTTATAATGCCCTATCATCCACAATTTATATATCACTCATGAAGACTTTGACTGCAGCTGCAAAACAAAATGGAAACGTTTTCAATACTAAACACCAATTCTATTTCACATCGCTATAAAATCCCAGTTGAATTACTACCACGAAATTAACAGAAAATGGCCACGAAATCTCCCACAGAATTTAATGGCACCCTCGGGGCACAATTTAGTTTTAGTTTTAAAACCGATCAACACCACCTAGGTACCAGCTAATGGTACTAATTAGGGTTAATTAGGGTTTTTAGTAGAAGTGCCGTTCTGGGGGATGCGATACGGAAAACTGGGGCACGAAGTCTTAATGCACAGCTTTACGTTCAAAATACAAATGTAGATGCAAATTGCAATATATGTCTAAAGGCCACAATTGATAAACTCTAGCTTATGTAACATCGCGACTGAAATTCTCGAAAAGGTAGAGAGAAAACCACGTTTCGCCAATTACGTTATATGTCTCAGCATTGGAATAAACTCCAAGCTATTACTAGGTTTTCTAGTTAGAAAACCCAACAGTACTCAACTCGGGCATAAAACTTAGGATCCCTCAATGCGGCATCGCAGTTGCAACCATTAGACTAGAGAAGCAGTCAAAAAAGCAGATATTTGTGATAATATAACAAATGGGACAAAAAACTTCGATGCAGTAAATGTAACCTCGTTGTTACAAATACGTATGCAAATTTAAAATAACTTAGGCTTAATACATTTAAAAAGCAATGAAATTTCAAGGCATCAAAAATTCTAAATGAATTAATGGAAAACTTAAAATTTACCAAAGAACTCTATACCATTTGGTGCCTCATATTTACAGAGCTGATGTCAAGCAAAATTCACATACATACACTCGTATATACAAATCATGACTTATGCCGATTTACACATCATTTTTTAATAAGTAGATGTTACATCTGTCGTGCAAATATCTATGTTTACTCACTTTGAGACCACAGTTGGACCGCCTCCAAGACTGCATAGTGACCAAGATAATGTCCAGATTAGGTACCTATTTAACAATATCCATTTTATCTAAAGCCTCTATACTTAAACGAACACGTTTAGGTTCAAGATGGACCGAGACTTTTCAAAATTTCTATTTATCTGCAACCCTATCTACACCCTTAGTTTAAATATCCATTTCCCAACAATGGGGCTATTTATGTTTCATAAACCTTTTTATATAAGGAAGGCTCAATAAGAATGAGCTAGTCACAGATCATTGATGTCACACATGTTAATACAGCCTAGTTCAGACCAACGCTGAAAGCCTCTGATGCAGCACAAATGATACATAATATATCTCTGCAATCACCCGCCGTGTCTCACCACTAAGACCACAGTTGGATCGGCTCCAAGATAAAGCAATGACCAGGTTACTATATCCAGTGGTTAGTGAACTATTTAGTCATCTGTATTGTAAGAGAATTTCGCTCTTCCCTGCAATGAACACGCATCCAGCTGCAAGATGACATCAGTTTCAAGATTTTAATCGTTTATAAATTATTTATTTTATAATTAAACAAATTACTATTATCTTTCCTTAAACATATGGCAATGGAGAAAATGACAAAGGTGCTCAATCACGTGTATATAAGGGTAAGATTTCAGTGCTCAGTAGTAGCAAGGAATCTGTAACTAGAAATAAGACGGACGGACGTAACTACAGTCATAGTGGAATACCCTAACTGGACTATTGTTACTGTTATTGTTTTATTCCTGACATCCTGTTCTCAGTTAATACTGACTACCAATTTCCACGCTCCTATCCGTTGTTAGCTGCAGATGCTATGCAGAGCACCGATCACTCGTGACCTAACGTACCAAACTCCATTGTATTCTATTCTCGAGCGGAACTAAGATATTCACGCTAGTTAGCGTCGTCTTACAACCGCCTGCCTCCGAGACCACAGTTGGACCGGTTCCAAAAACCAAGCAATGACCAAGATACGATGTCCAGCGTTTAGTACGTCATTTCTATTTTTGGTTTATTTACCTCGTTTTAATGGAATTCACTGTATGATATTTTGGTTTGAGTTCTCACGGATTCAAAGGTTATAGTTATTTTTACTATATGCAAGCAGCTTCTACCATGATAATATACCAATAGGTATATTAGCCTCACTAAAGTAAGCATTACTAAAGTAAGGACACTATACGAACTCCTTGCATATTAGTTACTATGGGTAGGTATAGGTAGATTTTTCCATAAATAATCGTCGTTATTAAATACCTTAAATTATAATTAATCATTTCAAATACAATCATCTGTTACGTGAATATAGATAATTTCTATGTCTGAAATTCTGGTGGTACTAACTACAAGAGCATCTTGATTGTAGTTATTTTAACTATTGATTTGGCAGAGTTGTTGCCTGCCT
>DWTO01006179.1:0-10204 GCA_018244755.1 Jemadia pseudognetus
GTCCTAAGATGGAGCGCGAATACTAAGTAAAAGCTTATTCACTTTCGCTTTGAAAACCGCGAAACAAAGACGCTGAGAGGGTGCTTCAGTCCAATAAAATTAAGGGTTTTTTAAAATGAAAAGAGTAGCAAACAAATTGCCAGTACTCATAAGCGGAAGGACACTTTGGCATTAAAGATGGAATAGGACAATATAAAGATAAGACTGTTAGTGCCAGTCAGTATTAGTTCGTAGTGTCAGTTGATTGGCAATAATCGGTTTGTGCTAATCGTCGTCACTTCCTCTTTGGGTGATTTTTCACGATTTAAAAGTGAATAATATATAAACATGTTATAAGTTACCGTTATGTTACTGCAGAGCAAACTACGTAAATTTGGATGAGGTAGTGGACTTCAAAGTGTCCAACCGTATTGACACATAAACAATTAATAGGTAATAAACATCAGACACCATTACCTAAAACCAATCAGCCCGCTCGTATTGGTCAGCAGTCACCGATAACACAGGAGAGCTGCTCGCGGTAGGAAGTGCCCAGCGCATGCTATATTGGCCCGAAATAATCGAGCAGCGAACTATATTTGGCCCCGCGCAGTCACTGCATTCCAACATGCACCGATATTCCAACGCACCAGTACTGCCATTGCGATGGTTATTCGCAAACTTCAATGTTATTATATCATCACGCCCGGTCCCTTGCGATAGGCAGAGAGTACCGAATGCCAAACCGCCCTACGTACTTGACATGCTTCTTCTACGTTCATCACTCTTTTTTAAATTGTAATGTATAGCATGGAAATTTTGTGAAATTGAACTTTTAAGTCTAGTATTGACTAACGATAGTTACCCTATAGTTAGTGACCCTGACTGGTGAGTCGAAGGTTGTGAGACTAACTCCCACCCAAGATAAATATTTGTGTATTCCACACCAGTGTTTGTTCTGTGTCTGGGTATAAACTTATCTATATACGTACGTATGGAGAATTATATATGTATCTACAATGTACCTGCATGTTTATCACATGTCTGGTTACCATAACAAGAGCTTAGCCTGATTTTTAAATTGCTTATAATATCTTAAGCCTGATTTCCTTTACGATTTCGTTAACTTTTATGTATGGTAATGTTAATATATATAATACATAAAATGAGACACCCGCGTTGTTCCGGAACGAAGTAATCTTCATTAAGGGCGACCCGGGGTTGCGGCACGGTCTGAGCTGGATCTGTTGCGTGTGTCATAATGTGAAGACGGGATGATAGCTCCTCCCTCGCCACAAATATTTTTTCATTGAAATTAAACGCGTTTTTCCCACAGCCTTTTGTAGCATTATCATCATCAATTCTTTTAATGTTCCACTGCAAGACACGGGGTTTCTCTTAGATGAAACAAAAAAAAATAGTTTTACTAAATTGCTATTTTTACAAATACTACAGCAGGACAAGTGTCCGCTTCCGTCCATCTTTTGCAATCAAACGGGAATATGCGCATATTTAACTTTGCCTTAACGCATTGTAGTTTTCATTCTATAAGTAACCATTTTGGCAATATCTACTTTTTAAATAATAGACAAAACTGTTATTTTATACGTACTTAAAACTTTTTAATGTACGCATGTATATAATGAGTTTTTTTCTTTAAGGTCCGTTATCTTCAACACTCGTGATCCAGGGCTCATTCGCCTTGGGATTATCGAGCCCTGTTCCATGCGTAGAAACGCTTCCACGCGAATCGCCCCTTACTCCCTTAATACCCATTTTATCTTGCAAACAAATTTATTGAGCATTATTTGTGCAAATGTTGTTTTTGTATCTACCAATTGCTCATTTTAATATAACGTATTTAATTTTCTAATACTCTACTAATAATAATTGATCTCTCAGCCAAAAGTACCTCATTATTGGAGGAGCCCTAACACTTTAATTGCTGGTTTATTCACGTAATACTTACGCATAGCAACCTGAACGTGATCACTGCATTGTCCATTATCATATTAATCCTTCTGTGATTCGTTTTTATCCATAGTAATGCAAGAAAATTTGTACTGATATTAATATTGGTGTTGATCTGCCAAATAAATAAATGAATTAATTGCTTGGCCTAAATGATTAGTTTGACAGTGTTAAGAGGAAATATAAACAAGCTGCTGAGTATCCCACCACAGAACTTAAGGCTGTATTATTATCTTTCAATTAGTTTCAATTATTCTCATAGAATATTTTATTTGAATAAAAACTAATTAAAGAATACACTTCGGAATATTTCTTTATGTATTACGTTAGAAGCTCTCTCGGTTCAGGGTCGTCTTCAACATCATCTTCAGCTCCAGTCAAAACACCGGTGATTTCATATGCTGTTGTAGGTTTCCATACAAATGCTTCTTTGAATATTAATTGGCTCAAAAGAATAATATAATGCAGTTATTAGGTTTATGTCTAATACGCTTTACGTCAAAGAAACCATATTAAAACCCTACTTCTCATATAAAACTATTTGTAGATAAACGTTAGGGTAAGAAAGTTGATTCCAACAATATCCCATTTAGGAACAAAAACGTGCCAAAGTCGTGAAGCAATACCGAAATAAAACGCGATAAGCTCGTGCACAGTGTGTTAGCATTGATTGAAAGATAAGGTAACAAATGATTAATGGCATGATCTGTGCGTAGCCGAGGGCCAGATAGCGGAATCCAATCAATTTAGGCAAACATGGTTATCTGTCATGGTGAGCACCGTATCGTATAATCTGGCCACTAACGCCCACCGGCCGCGTTATGTAGGACACTTCTCCACCCGCTGTTCATACGAGTACATAGTGATTTTTTTTTGCTTAAAAAACTCGAAAGTTTAAGATGAGCCAAAAACAATTATAGGATCTAACTGGTGAAAGTTACGACCACATAAAAGAAGAAAGACCTTATTTGGGAATATATATTCGTATAATTATAAAAACATTAGAAATTTTCATAGTGACATTATGAAATGAAACGAAAGTTGAGTTTATAATTTTGTTACTTTAATTTTTTTGTGAATAAATTATTAGTCCCTTTATTATATTTAATAATAGTTCCTTATTACTCAACGAATTTAATAACAAAAGTAGGTGATCCATTATTCAAAGCACGTTTTTCGTTCAGCTAGATAAACTTTTTATTTTTCTTGAGAAGAATTGTAGTTTTCGCTTTTTTCGAACGAAGCGTATTCTGTCACTTTTCATAGAACACGTCAAATCTTCCATGGACCTTTCTGTAATCCGAGACATATTTGTAAAGAACAGCGGTCTGAGTGGCGGACGAATTACTAAAGCTACGCGGTAACAAGAGAAACCCTTCTGGTGTCGCTCCGAAAAAAAGAGGTTACTGTGGGTTTTAGTGACTATGGGTATTAAAAACAAAGTCCCATCTGTGTTATTCATTGTCTTGATTTTGATTAAAGAATCAAATATTAGATCAACAGTTAATCAAACATAATACGTACATTTGTGTGCGCTAGCATTGTAACGTATTTTTAGATCTACGTTTATTTAATAATCGAATGCGTAATGTTGTAACGACGTACGTTGATTCATTGGCCCATTAGCGGATCCATTCAAAATAAACCGTTTAATATTCCCGGGAACGGTGGGAATGGCTCGTAAACGTTCAGAGCGGAAGGTGTAAGCTTTAATGAAATCTCTGAGCTGCTCTAGAGACTACAGATTTCGTCATCTCTTGATGTCATTTCTATTAGTACATATTAAAATCTGATCAATTATACCATAACTACCTTTGTTTACAAAAAAAACATAATGAAGATTTTTGTTAGATTACCATAGACGTAGACATTATTACGGCAATAGACTCAGCACCTATTCGTGAGATGTAAACGTCACTGTTGAAACGTGGGAGTGTACTACACTCCTCTGCCTAGCTGTTCGGGGATTACAGACGTGATGTTACGTATATTAAACTATCTCGTTAGTTCTCTTAGGGGGTAGGCCTGGCGGGTGTAGAGCTGATGTGTTTCTTTTACGCTCCTGGCTCTGTTCATACATGAATAGATGTTCTCGTAACTATGAAGTCATAGTGGGAAGTCAACTTTAGTATTTTCAATTCTATAAGATTCGCTTCTCTTAGTACTACGTGAAGTAATGTAGTACAAGTAAAATAGCATACTAGTACTATAGTTTTAAATCAGAATGTTAGATGTTTGAACCGTGTAAAATAACAATATTGTTAGATCTTTTGGTACACTTATCATCAGAAATGATGATGTAGCACCACGTACAGGAGTAAATAGGATAATAACCGTATATGTGATAACGATGTAACGTAATATTTTGGTATCAGAGTTAAATTACATGCGTGTGTTCCTCTCATAGCCGCGGATGTATCACAGAATTTCATTATATAATATGAAACCTAAAAGATATCGAGATATCGGCACACGAAACTCCCGGGGAAACGACACAGATGCGTCCTCGTAAACCTGGGAATTTAGCAATAAACAAATCGTAACGTTTTACGAGCTATTGTTCAACTATTTATACTATACATATCGCCTCCTGCAGTCCAAATGTTATCTGAACGATAATTAATTGCGATTTTGTAAGCAATAAAATAGAATACCGTTTTCAATTGCATTTGGTTAACTGGTAAATAAAGATTTTTATTGTTAAGAAAATATCACATAAACGAGAGACCCGCCTTCAAACGGTAAACCGGTTGTTACATACAAATTTTGGTTAACAAATATAAGCTACAAATTTCCACGGCGAACCGAATAGGCTTTTTCTTGGCAAGCGTCGTCTATCTTAAGTTGCATCTACGCTTCCTGCCAAGGGGAACCGCAGCGAAACCCTGAGTGTAACCTATAGTAAGAATGTACTTGGACATTGGTATTCGATGAAGGAAAATTATTTATTATATGTTATGATTAGACACGGGATTGGCATATTATAGTATATACATACTTACAGGTTGACTACTTACAGGCTACAAATTAAATGCTAATCTGTTTGTTTAATTACCTGTAAATAAAAAAATAAAATTAATATGAGTATACACAAAGTAACGAAGTGCGGGTTTGCAGTTTTGAATTATAAAATATGATATTATTTTTTAATACGTACCTACTTGCGATCAGTCTAAAGGTTTAGTATTCAATAGATAAAGGGTTTTAGTGAATAGAATAGGGCGTGGCTGGACACGGTACAATTATCTAAGTAGACATGATTTTGTATGCTAAGGAAATTATATGTTTTACATCCGCTTACATTACATTTAGGTATATATCCTAAATATGGATATTGTTTTTTTAATTATTATAACGTCACCAAAAAATCTCTTGCGGAATAGAGGGTTAGGTAGAGAGCTCCCAGTCCCAAATATTTCTATCCGTACGGACGATCATTAAAAAAAACGTTTCATTAAACCTGTAATCCACAAAGAGGTAAACAGAAGAGTACATTTCCACGTTTCACCTGTTGCATTTATGTCCATTTATGTAATAAGGAGTGGGTCTATAGCCCTACATCGATTCAGAAATCCACGAATTCGATCTACGAATAGGATTTTTCAGTTAGAAAACCCAATATTACCCCACCCGGGAATCGAACCCAGGATGTGTCGGTCAGTAATTGCTTTTGTAAGACTATTTTTAACATGGTTAAACATGACGGATAAAAATAAATTATTTCTACGCCCACAAAAGCCCAGTAAGAAACGAGTAATATCTATTTTAATAGGGATTTTTAAAAGAGCATCAAAGTGTATAAATTCATTGTTTATCCATTAAACAACTTATTGCGTTGACGGCTTGTAATAACAAACACTAGTTATAAATAGGATCAACCTCCTCCTCGACCGATATCTCCAGGCCAGAATTGCACTCGCAGTAGTGGATGGTTAGGTTAGCATGGCATAGAGCAGTCATTGAAGCCAAATCATCACCATCATTCTGTTAGTCTTCCAGGTGTAGGTTCCTCCTAGGGGGCGCCTCAACACTCGGTTGGCAGATTTCAGTCAGCCACCACTACTTGACTTCTTAAGATGATCGGTTTAATGAACTTCAGGACGTCCCACAGAACTTTATTATAACATAGTACAATAAATATTTCACAGCTGGGCGGTGGACTCGCATGACCCACACTGTTCTAGGGAAGATATCGTTTTCAGTTCTCTCATCGGTTAATCCCTGAACTGACTACTAACAATATTTAATTATTGTCACTTTATGATGTTTAGTGGAATCGACTGGTTATTACGTTCATTAGAAGTTGGAAATTTGTTAATGATATACCACCGTACAATTTATGTATTCTATAAGTAATGATAACCTCGTCAGATGGCCCGTTTGCCAACTCGTCATTTTCTTAGTATATAAACAAGCTTTAAGAAATGCGTTAAGTAAACACACGAAAGTACGAACCAAGGTTACATCAACATAAAATCTATTGATTGTCGATCGTAGCGCGGAGCAACGGATAGCATTGGCACTGGCCGCGTTGTGCCAACCGCTGGAAAAACAATCCAATCGAGCTGTGTTAGTTCATTGTTGGCCGGAACTGACGGCAACCGAAATACGACGGGCACGTCATTATTTGATATACATTCGGCTGATCTCTTTGTCCGCTGGTCAGCGGCCCGGACTGCCTATGCATGCTTTCCGAGCGATAGTGCGTACAGGTCGCGACATCTCTAGCTTCAGTTAGGAAGTTTCCAATGTATTTAAATTTGAACATACAAACGTTGTTTTTCGATCAAACAAAGGAAAGTGCCGATTGGATCGTTTGTGTGTTTATGTATAAAACGGTTTCCACGGATGTAAGCTGAGCCCGCGCGCCGCCGACACGTACGGTCAACACAGCGCGACCGGCTCGCACGGGGTTGGATTAAATAACAAATGTGGTGACATTTCACAGGATTATATATTCAAACATGTTCGTGATCTGTCGTATTACATTGTCGTTTCAGCCCCTGAGGGTACCTACAACTTAATATGGCTAATATAGTATAGTATTGCACGTATATATAATGATATTTTTAAGTTGATAAAGAATTGTAACATCTACAATTATTGTTGTTACAACGTAATCATTTTTATAAGGCCAATAATTTTTAAATTCTTATCTACTACATGACTACATTCTGACATTATAAATTAAGTTTATAAATTTAAATAAATATATTTAGAAATTATAGACTAGCCTAACAAGAATAGTGTCAGATCATGTATAAAGAAAGAGAGACATTATGCACGTCAGGTCTATAAAGATATTTGACATTCGCTGCTTTCTGCATACACCCTAAGAAACTTAGCATAAACACTCGCAATATCATTAAAGCGGGGATATTGGATATATTCCTTGAATAACTCATGTCTAATCCACGACACTTCTATTTTCTATATCTTTTCTAGGTAATGTTTTTTTAATCAAATGAAGAAAAATATGCAATATTCATTTTAACGTTCCAACTTGCAAGTCCCCGGCCGGAGTAGCGAAGCCTTCCTACGCGAAACGTGTAACCTAATTCTTTCAAGCACTTCTCTACTTTAACTTTGCACGAAATATAAAGACGATTAAATATTTTTACCTTAAAACGTTATCATTTTATTATGAACAATAACTTTTCAATTTAAAGTCAATCTTAAGTACCCGGAAATGTACCTAAAATATATATTTGTTTCTGGCTGGCTCGATGGCCGGTGTCAGTTATTTCAGTAAGCATTCGTTGCTAACAGGAGATTACGACTGGCCCGTTGGTGCAATGGTTAGCGAACTTGACTGTTGCGCCGGGGGTCATGGGTTCGACTCCCACCCAGAATAAATATTTGTGTGATGAGCACAGGTATTTGTTCTGTGTCTGGGTGTAAAAAAATATCCATTTAAGTACATATTTATATGTATGAATGTAGTTTATCAGCCGTCTGGTTACCATACCGTACCATACCATACAAGCTCTCTTGAAGCTTACCTTGGGGTTAGATGGCCGTGTGTGGAGATGTCCCAAGATATTATTATTATAGATATTATTATTAATATGTACTTTGTCGTAAAGCGTATACAAGGTTATGTAACAAATCAACTGCGTTCAACATTTAGTCAAATAGATAGATGAGATTGTTCATTGTACAAACAACACCGCTCGCATCGCAGCGACACCACGGCGTAGTCGTCATAAGGCGATTAGGAATGTTATGTCTACAACACGCAACAATTTACTACTACAATAACTTACTAATACAAATAACTTCAATAATTTAGCTCACTACACAAATTATAATAAAAATGTATAAATATTTGTGGTGGTTGGGAGTCGAACCAACAACTGCGGTACCACCATCAGGGTCACTAACCACGAACTGTCACGTCAGTTGCGTGAAATTTTTTGAATGAGTATAAATAACGTTCGCGTTCGCGTGTGCTGAGTGGCGTACGGTCGTGACTTGACGAACAATACATGCTTCTTCTACACTCACAATTCTCTTTATTAAAGTCATATTATTTGTTCATCCTTAATACTATCTCCTGTTTCATATAAACTCTGTTACAACCTTTGCAATGCTGTACACACGCAACTGTTCAACATGGTGCAACTAACTTCCCTGTTACAATGAAAGTAATCATTTCGGAACATGCCGGTTATCCTTTATGGACAAAATTACCCCGTCAACAGTATCGGATGGATTGCCGCGGTTGGATTCGTACCATAATCGTTTCTGTCTTTAAGCGAATTCAGTGATTTATTTCGCTCCTTTAACAAAGCCACTTGTCACGCAGTCTTGGTAAAATGCATTTTTTATCCGCACACACATCCGATCTTTTTTTTTTATTTCACACCCGATATTTTTCATCTTAAATGCATCATCTCACATCTTATTGAGAGAGCAATGTGTAATATTCCGCTCTGGTTTATGCATATCCTTCGAAAGATCCGAACCCGACATCGGAGTGTATACAGGTGCTAAAATATATAGGTGATTCACACATGTTGCAAGGATCAGATAGACAAGTCGCGATGTATAAACTACACAAGCTCCAACATCAAACGGCTGCTGGAGCGGGTACCGGCGATACCATCAATCAGCCATCACATGAAAGCGGGATTCCTTTGTGCAAAAACAATTCGTTGAACGGGAGAGCGTCGGGAATCGGGCGCGGACGCACGATCAGATATTTATGCGAGTTAACAATCGCTAAATTTAATTGCCGTTATAAATCTAGAGAACTTGTGTGCCATGTGTTCGTATTTATAGTGTTGTGATTCATTACAGATATGTGATACGTAGTAAGGGAACCTGCACACCTTGGAGTTCTCCACATTATTCTCCAAGGCGTAAGAAGTCGCCAACATGTTTGACTGACAGCATATGGCCTTAAACAGGAGACCCCTTTATAACAACGGAACGGTAAGTGGGTTAATGATAAAGATGTAATGGACACAATACAAACTTCACAAGTGCTCCTTAATGACACCTGAATTCATAATTGTAGGTAATAGCTGCTTGTTCGACAACAGTAACAGTGTATAATATGTATAGATTAGTAATAACATTATTACTCATCATCGATTGCTTTTTCTGTAGCAATCGCAATGACGAACCAACGCTTCCAAACATTGAATGGCGGGTGCGACGGAGCCTACAATTTGATTCATGTATTTTAATGAATATTCATTAATCTGTCAATGGGATGAAAATTAAACTGACAACACTTAATTCCTGTTCATTGATCATATTTTATTGAACAAACATATAATGATAATAAGTTATCAAGACAAGATGAACATATTCGGTCTAATATGTATAAAGCCCGGCTACGCTCTCAGGCGAACCACGTGTGCCTACGAATACCCTACCCACCCTTCTTTGAATAGTCCTAGCTTATACTTATGTGTCCGGAAACAGAAATAATTATATAATGTACTATTTTGTAATGATGAGTGTGGACTATTTCCAGTACAAGCTGTGTAATTTAACTTGAATCGCTACTTTTACCAATGAACTCGTTTTAACTGTAATTTTTTAATTTCGATTTACGTACATACATATAAGCCGAACGGTTCTTGATTGCGTGAGTCTTTGAGGGGTAACTCTCCCCCACTCCCACCCCCACCCCCACCCACACTGTACGTCAGCGTCAGGCGATCTTCTCGCGAAACGTAGTGCTAAGTTTTTTGCGCATTTTTCCAAATTCACTGCATCTTTATTCATGTTTTCAAAACTG
>DWTO01006180.1:0-10203 GCA_018244755.1 Jemadia pseudognetus
CATGTT
The DNA here is from genome assembly GCA_018244755.1 of Jemadia pseudognetus. NCBI lineage: Eukaryota > Metazoa > Arthropoda > Insecta > Lepidoptera > Hesperiidae > Jemadia > Jemadia pseudognetus. The sequence continues at coordinate 7 of DWTO01006180.1, forward strand.
TGATTATGGAAACAAAGCTTCTGTTGTGGTAACACAGATGGTTGATGAACTCCCTAATATGTTATTATATACACATTAATATATACTTGTATAGGTATATTACTTTTAAACCCAGACACAGAACAGATACTTCTTATCATTAGAGTTTGCCATGCTTAAGTATTGAATCCACAACACCCGGCTCTACAGTCAGGCTCAAAATCCCTTTTGCTTTTTTCCAATTTAAATGTACATCATAATACAAACGATGAATAGCAGTTTACATTGTGGCATATTATGTTTTTCACTATTTTGCCAAACAAGAAATACATTATATTAATTTAAATCATATAGATTAACATATATCTAATAATCCCATACTTTTTCTTTCAGGTATGGTGGACTCCAACTGGAATATTGGTGCAGTGCTGGAGAAGAAGCTCCAGCCTTTGCCATTCACATTTGCTCTGTCGGGGATGGCTAATCAGGCTAAGCAACAGTTTAAGTTTGGCTGTGGACTGATCATCGGCTAGGACCAATAAGGAATAGTGGCCGTGTTTAGTTTAGTGTTGTGGTGATTGTAACAGTGAATCAGTTCGCACAATAAACTGTGAATAGACACCAGTGTCTGAAGATTGAGAAGCAATCGGGTGTCATTTGAAACATGAATAGTGTATTGGTTAATTTGTAATGTCTCGGCACGTGTTGAGGCAAATTTTCGTCCATTGACAGATATTGGTAGCAGGTGTACCCACTCTCAGACAAGAGCAATATATATAACTCCACTGTATCTATAAAAACATTAGAATCCATGTAAAATTGTTCTTAGAATTCACTATTTACTGTAGCACTTTTAGTACTAGTTTAAAATCTATACATTTAACATCACATCTGTAAGCCCCGAAGAGGAAGGCAGAGGAGAGTGTACCTTCGAATTAAAAATCAATAGAAACCCATCAATATTATATTCAACATTATCATTATTTGTCGCTCATATCTGTTACAAAATGTATCACCATACACTAACTAAATGTCTATAGTTAATGTGATGTGTGAATGTGTTACTTGATGTGTTTTAGATACCCAATGGAAACATTTATAACTGCATAGAGCACAATAAATACGATATTATATAACATTAGTAAATATACAACATATATTAGTAAATGTATACAGGATTAGAAAGAAATAGATTTTTGTTAATGTAAATGGTATCTGAAACATATCCTTAAGTAGTGACTTTATTGTAATGTTACTTCTTCGAATCCTATACTAGTAAATAATTACTATGAGTTGAGATTTTCCAGCGTACAGCGAGTATTTAATATTTTTACACCTGTTTTTTTTCTTACTTTGCTATGCACCAGAATGGCATTTAAATGTCTGTGGCCACTCTAGTGTTTAGAGTATGTGTAATAATAATAAATCTCCTAGGACATGAAAATGTTCCAATCAGCCATATACCACCAAACTAGATGGAGTCAATGGTAAGCAAATAGATGATGAAAATAAATATATACTAATGTGTGAGGTATTTTATAGCTACAAAAGTTTTTAGTTGTCATAGACAGATATTACCAAAGAAATTACTAGACAAAGGTCAAGGTCAAATCAATGCTAAATTTTAAATATTTGCCTCATTTCAATATGAATTGAAGTAAAAAAATTAATGATACATGCAGCGCCATCTTTTATAACGTAACTGGAACCACAACACACATAGTCCAAGACAATCAGAACAATAATGTGAGATTGAAATCGTTTTCAAATATGATTACAAACATTGGTTCCTAGTTCTTGCTAACAAAACCTGTCGTACAACCAGGCGTTTCCCATTATTTATTTGTAAATTGAGGTTAATATTGAAACCGTTACATCAACGATCACAGATAAACAAACTTTTTTAATCTGTACTGTTTTAAAACTAAAGTGGTCGCGGCCAAGTCGTGTAACATCCTGTTAACGCAACCCTATGAGTGTAGATAGATAATGGCAGACTGTACATAGAGCCTGTAATGTTGTTGTATTGTTTATTTTAATAGAGTTATATTAATAAATCAATTGCGAGTTTTATTTCACCATGTTTGTCTTGTATGTTATGGATGCATCTAGTTGGGTTGGATTTTGACTGATTACTGCAGGTAAGTTCAGTTACGCAGAAAACAAATTTCAGTTTTGAAAATTTTAACCTCATGCCTTGCTTATTGAAGGGCCACTGTTGTACCTATTTCTAATCTAACACTTCTCTTCTTCTTCTCACTTCTAATCTAATATAACACTTCTATTATATGGGTATAAACCCATATATGAAACATGCCAGTTGTCCAAGGATAATATATCCAGAATTTTATAATGGTTTTCAAAGAGAATTGTCATTAGTGATAATATGGATGCAATTTTAAATACAAATTGTAACAATATTTCAAAATGTAGGGTATTTTTTGTATATGGTCAATGTCATAAGCAGATGCCATTGGCATCTGAAAAACCTTTTGTCCATTGCAACAGCGTTTGCGTTTAATATCTCAGTTTGTAAAGTTGTTATAACATTTCGTATCATCACGCCTGTATTCCCCGAAGAGGTAAGCAGAGGAGTATGGTACACTCCTACATTAACATTCGGGAATATGTATATATACAACTGACTCAAGCATACACCATACTTAAGATCTATTGCTTGGGTATGCTTGCTCAGTCATTTATCATTATCATTTTGACGTTGCCAAGTATTTTTCGACATTAATCCGAATAATTTGTGACGTTATAGGTCAACGCTAATAAAACGACATGTACTTTAAAAATAACGTAAGTTTATTACATGTAATGAAATAAAATATACTATACACTTTTATTCTGTTACATGTATAACTGTTACCAACCGCGGGCGCCAACATTATTTTAACGCTATTAAATTCAAATTCGATACAATGTTGCAAGCAATAGTGATGTGGTACGCAAAAGTTGCCAGTAGGTACATTAAATCGCTGAAATCAGGACGTTCGCATCACTATTGCTTAAATAGCACTACATGGGACTATAGATAAGAGCAAAAAATAACACCAGTGATTCTTTAACTGTGGATGCATCTTTTTAATAATAAGTAATATAAAAAAATGTGTTTAAATTCACCAGATTATCTCATACCCTACACATCGATACCAAACGATATTTATATATCTAACTCTGCGGTGCGACCCGGTATAAAGCTGGGTGGACGTGTGTAAGCTCGAAAATATCATCAAAAACTTTTAAAATCCGAAAAAATAAAACATTAAAATCAAACGAAACGACCAGTCAACCCAACTTCTTTAATTTTACAACTAAGAAATTTAACTTGTTATCTCCTTATACCAAAATATATTATTATGGCTTGAGTTATCATTTCAAAGATACATTATATATGTCTATAATAATATTAATATAATTTTTTTTCGTGTTATATCTATATTTAGCCTAGACTTAACAATAAAGACGATTGCAACACTTTAAGAATCGCAACATGTCATTTAAGAGATCTGTGTTGTATTCCCGTATGTTTTGTAATGTTCTTTTTGGAAAAGGATAAATTCGTATTATACGATGATATTATTAAAATATTCTTTGAGAAACAACTAAAGTTACATGTCAAATGGATAAAAATTACTGTCAAATTGATTGATTTTTTAAATTGCATATGAAGTGTTCTTGAGCAATACGGGCGAGTGTTTTAAATTGAATTTTCTATTGATCAGTATTATATGATTTTATCGCTGCTATTCTATACATCAAAGGATAAAATATGAACCAAAAAACGATCCAAATTGCAATACATATTCAAAACAAAAAGAACATCACAAAGTAGCCTAAAACCGAACATTTGGCAGAATTAGTGTAACGTTAACTTTTGATACCAACGAGTCATTGCGACACAAAAATTCTAGTGATCTCGTGTTAACAGACACTGCATACGAATATAATTGTTTTAAACACCGCTACAATTCATCCATCAGAAGAATAAAATATATATAATTATATAAAACGTTTAAATGATTTTTAGGACGATTAAGTATTTAGCAAATGTTAAATAATTAATATTATCCAGAAACGTAAATACAAAAATTCTTAGCGGTGTCAACTATACATACAGAACTAGAGCGAGACGGATTGTACTAAAACGTAAGCAAAGGATCAATTACACTAAGTACAGATAATATTTCTCAACCTCTTGACGACAAATTGACATTAAATATTTCTATTTTTAAATCAAAGGAAGAAATCAATCACAGATAGTATACATTATTTTATATTATAGGTATTCCCACAATTGCCTAAGCAAGTTTTATTGAGAGTAGGTCTAATCATGTAGCCTTTTTTATCGATTTTTCGTATTGCCATTGTATATTTTTAAAATCCTACTATTATTTGTGGTCACGTCATGCCAAAGAGGGAGATGGACAAAAACACAATACATGACACATCGTTTGTTTAAAAATTAACACTAACATAAAAAAAAATTAAATACCTATGAGATATAAAATGATGACTGAAGTCCGTTACGACGGGCTCTTTATAGATTTAAGTTGGATTTATGCTATGGGGACAGATTAAAAAAGATATTTACAAAATGCTATTTTGCTCACTCACAACTCCGTTGTGTTGCCAGTGTGAGAATAGTAAAATTACAGAGTAAAATATCGTAATTCTAAAATTTTAATTTCACATGAGTATGTTAGCATACGATATGAACAATTAAAAACTACTGATTTAAATAGGAAAGGTCTTGTTCAGACAGCCGAGAGCTTAATCGAAACAACAATACAGTTGAGTCGTGAAATACGAAAGTGCGGTTACAATTTGTTATACGCCCTTAACTGGTTACAATGTAACTACTATTATAAATATTAAGCATATAAAGTTATAGAAATTTCTATGGTTACAATTTGTCAAATTTTCGAAGTGGGTTAGAAGAAAAATATTTATTAATTTATACTATATTGCCAGTGTATCTATCTCAAACGCATCTTAATTAAAATTAATTTCGTGGTTCATGTCTGTAGTAACATTGAAAACTCGATCATAGACTAAGAGCCTTTCCTTTTACCACAGATATTAAAAAAAATTCCTCACATTATTTTACTACTACATTAAATTTGCAAACGTATTTTCATCATCATTCCTTGCAATCGATTGCTGAACCAATTGAAATGTAACAAGTACAGACATAATAGATGTTAGTTACCCAAGACAACTTGTTCTCTATGTGAGTTGAGAAAGAAAACGAGAAAATGACACTTTACGAGACAATTTGTTTTACACCGTATTTATATAAATACATTTCTCAAAGCGATATTCGCAACTCCGAATTAGCAAACACAATTTAAACAATCACTTCAACTGTCCATATTATTTATGTAATCCTGATACAAAAAACCCAAAAATACTAATAAGAGAACAATTATGTTTCACAGTAATTAAAGACCACTGTAAAATACCAATCATCCTGGATGAAAACCCACTATCGTCCATACTTATTACAATCCAATAACAACTACGATTCTATATGAACACGATTATATCTCCACATTTAAGCGTAATTATTATTCCAACTACCCGACTCGTCACATCCATTTGAATATTACCAAATACATAGATCATATTACATTCATAATAATAATAATAATAAGTGTAATATTAATGCCACTTTGATGTCGCTTCTGGTTTTTTTTTTATATATCTGTAATATGAGAAATATTATTACGTCTGTATGCAACATACACAATTTATAAATATATATATATACACATTAATAAAAATTGGCAAAATATGGTCCATACAATATTACAATCGCACGTGTGACAGCGAATATACGACACCTCCATAGCATCACTACTCACAGTAATCTGGCATACATTATATGAACGAGAACGTCAATCGATAGTTGATAACAGACTGTGTGAACGCTTACCGCCAGCGGGAAGAAACAAATTACAAGTTAAAAACGGCTAAATTTCAAAACGTTTGTGTGTTGTGTGAGCGTGTGCGCGTGTCGTGAACGAACGCGTTACGATTTCGTTGCGAGCACATGTCTCGTAAGACTTTTTAAGTTATTAATGTGTGTGAATTATTATGTTATAACGTTAATAAGTTACTATAGCATGTTGAATTACAAAAGATTCCACGACTGAATACGTCACTTTACTGTGAATAATAAGAAAAGTCTTAAAGTCAAATCAAAAACATATTACCTGACACAATGAATTTTTCACAATACATATTAATTACATTAACACGAATAATACAAGTATTGTATGTATATACATCGGCTATTACTTGCATAGTAGATTTCGAGATGGTTCCATTAGTTCAGGGGGGTGGAGGGTGATATAATGTGACACTGTGTGACAAGGAACGGCTTCGTGGGGTTTGGCGTCGGTAGAGGGAGAGGTAGCGGGGATTGTGCTGGAGATGGTGGGGAGAGGACCTGAGGAGAGGTGGTGGGGGAAGGTGTAATAACACAAAGTTCGTAATGTCACATATAACTATTAAATACAAGCAATCACATGGGAAGCAACAGGTCATTTTAGTGACCATAATGAAGCCATCATGAGCTGTGACCTTGAGGAACCGTCCCGAAGACCACATGTACCTACGTAATGCCAATACATACTTTTATAATCAGAAAATACAAAATGTGTACTTTTCATATTAGTAATATTACGGTATGACAATTTAAATCCAGTCGTATTTGAATAAAACATTTTCACTCCAATACATGGTTTTTTTTCTAAATATTAGTGGCAAGCTATCACGGTAATGAAAGATTTAAATTTGGAAGTAATTAAAAAACATATTGGACGTCTCCCCTTCTATTACTGTCCTGCTAAAAAACGTAAAGTCAAACTTACAGGATATAAAAATGTACCGAGTAGAAGAGTAATAACCACGGAGAAGAGTGAATGAAATGTAGATAAATGAATTATGTAGCAACAGAGAATCATATACAGCAAACAAGAAAGAAACATAGCAATAAATCACATAGTATAATAGAAAAACAGAGAGTACAATTTCAATGAACCGTAAATAAAGGGGGGGGGGGGGGGGGTATCGCGAATACAAAATTTCAAATACAGTATACCTTACATAATATCACCAGATGTAACATTTATATTGCATAGAGTAATAGTATAGAATTTTACGCAAGTTAATACAACTATAAATTCACAACGCTAATGTTAATCGCTATGATTCTGAATACACAAAGCCGACGTTAAAACTAACATTTCCAATAAAATATAATATATTATTATCATCACGTTAATACAATAGGAAATCACAAAAGGGCCCCGACACAGATTACGTATCATCACTTGGGACTCGTATAGCTATCGACAGCTCGGAAGCAGCTTCTGTTTTGAGACGAGAGAGAAAGAGAGAGAGGGGAGGGGGAGGACGAAACTGTGAAGTCGATTCGAACTCGGCATTGGGGGGGCAGAGTAGGTAAGATCCAGGAACGCACAATATAGACGACAACACACAACAACACTTACATGGGCACTTCACACAGAACGTTCCAACACATCAACACGTGGCGGCAGTGAGCGAGCGGGGCGCGCCGCGGGGCACGGCGCGGGGGGCGGCGCGGGGCGCGGGGCGGGGCGTGCGTTATAACTCCATGTCCTGAGCCTCGTCGTCGCTGAACTCGCTGAGGGAGCTCTCCGTGTCGCTCGCCGCCCCGTTCGACGGCTTCGAGCCGGACGACGCGGCGCCCATTCCGGTTATCGCGTCCTTCTCTAGTAACGCCTCCTCTGTCGCGAACCTTCTTACGTAATCTGGGGAACGTTATGAATGAAAAGAAAAATTGTTGACACATCCATTTGTCGTTAAAACTATTTATGTTATAATAAGAATAGGAAAATTGGCAGCTAAAGAGGTACCTACTTGAATATTATACGAGTACAATTAGTAGTAGATATAGAAGACATATAATTGGATAAAGTGGCACCAATCAGAGAGATTCGATACGCTCTGTTCATGATACTTTTACATCCCATATTATAAGGAGCCATGTTTAATCAGACTTCTGCACAAATGCGTCTAAATTTGGCTATTTGTACTCTCAGCACTGACCTGAAACTTTCTTTTTGTACTCTTCCGGTTTGTGGAGATACATGGCGGCCGCGTCGCCATTCAGTGGGTCGATCGGGTTGGGGTACGTGAGCAGTTGTGGCAGAAATGACTCGAATATATTCGACAGGTCTGAAACGAAACGAATTGTTGGTTAGGTTAGTTTAGTTTATGTTTGTGATTAAACTACTTGTTGCGTGCTGAATAACTATTTAGAGGACTACGAGAGAACGACTATTTAGAGGACAGCAGAATTAAAATCAGTGAATTAATAACATTTATCACAAATATTATTTTTAAAATACATATGAACGAGGTAAAATATATATTTCAACTCGGTCGATCATTGACGGACACTTATTTATTTATTGAATGATTTACATTAATATCACTTAAATATGACAAATTGTCTGCTTATCTCTTCACAAGATATTTACAAACATATGTAATTAGGACGAAGAAATAGAAGGAGCATGTAGAAAACAAATTTCGGTTTACATACATACAGGACATAGTCTCGATTCAATACTAAGGGCCATCCAATGTTACCTGTAGCTGGTATTTACTAACGTTACATTATATTAGGTTACAAACAATTTGTAATCACTAACTATGAAAGTTCTTTCATACCAACACCACCATTAGCAATAACACAAGAAAAATGGACTTAAAGCTGTACCTTGGGGAACACCCAAGTAAATTCACTACACATTCAGCTTCATAAAGTGTAGGACCTCACCATAGAGAGCTGTCCAGGCTTGATTGATGACATCCAGGCACACTGTACCGGAGACCTCGTCTATGTTGGGATGGTACACCTTGTTCATGAAGCCTATGGATGGGGATTTGAAGGGATAGTGGTCCGGCAGGTGCACGCGAACGCGCCACACGCCGCCTTCGTACGGTGCTGTGGAGGTAATAAAGAAAAATATGATATAAACAGAGACACAATATATACAGAATACTCTTTAATTACTCTTAAATAAAACGAACAAAGATTTCAAACTTTAAAACAACAATTAAATAAAGGGATTGTAGAAAGAGAGAAAAAAGTGTACCACTTCAATCTTTCAAGTTCTTGGCATCCTAAAAGATTACGAGAGAATAAAACGCTTTTCATGACTTGCTTTTTTTACTTTACCGGATAGCCTTAGATAATGGCCGCAGCCAAATTATCCGAGTAATGTGTAGGATTCCTAATGATTGTCTAAATTTTGTGACTCTTGTAACATAAATCTAATTTATATTATATCTGATTTATGAAAAGTTCTGCGCAAAAATCGTCTGGATGAGATCGGCGAAATGATAAGATGGCAATCTTATGAATTATTATATCTCATGTGTAAATTCATAAGATTATTTTCTCGTTTCCGTCGGTACAAGGCGGATAAGTTATCCATTAACAATATACACATAACAAGAATTAAGACGCAAACGACCAAAATTTTCAGAAATTTGAATGGTAGAAATACATGGTAAATTATAACTTTCAAAAGTAATCTCACCTAAATAAAAAAGGGTTTTTTTTAAATTTGTTACCGCAACTTTTTACGCTGACTATATGAAATAATTATATAAAAAAAATTGAATTACAAATAAAATATGACCTTTGCAGGAAATTGTGTTGCTATTTTAAATTAAAAAAACTTATTTTTTTTTAACCCGTATAATTAACCAATTTGAACATATTATATACGGCCAATTAAAAAAACGAATTAACAATATTACAACCTTTCAGAGTTCAATATTACCTTTCATAGTTGGAAATCGTATCGGATAAACTTTTTTTGGATAGGGTATTTTGGTAGATAACATTTATTAATAAAATTAAACAATAAATACTCACTGCCAGCGGGTCCGAAGAACTTCACACAGAACTCGTTGAGACCGCCGAGTATAGTCACCTCATGCTTACTTTCAATGCTGAAAGGTTACTATTAAGGAAATTCATTGTAAACATCAGGATAACGTTTAGGTGTCGGAGGGGAGAACGAATACATCCACCGAACCCATGCTGGGATACCAGGGTGTCGTAAGAGACGAATAAGCACAGAGTAAACACGGCGCGCTCTGCCTAGGCCGAGGAGGTCAGGGCCTCCCACCGACACACGCGTC
>DWTO01006181.1:0-10202 GCA_018244755.1 Jemadia pseudognetus
GCAAATTTGTCGTTTTGTAGTAAGCAACACCGTACGTCGGACAAACCCGTTGCTTGTTTCAAAAAATCATCTGTATTTTTAAAAAATGCGTCCTATATGCGTCCACTGGAAAATATATTATTTACACAGGTAGTAAATGAACGTTCATGAGCCATGAACGAACGCTAGCGTTCCCACAAATAGTGCTGTACGTACTAATAGCATTATTAGTATAGATTAGTACATTGAGTATTGTTAATAAGACTCTTAGTCGTTATCAATTGGTACTTGAGTGTAAAAAATAGGACTGTTTGTGAAAGCTCTTTTCGAGGCTGGTCAGATACTTTACTGTTCGTGAGGCCTGCGAAGGTCGCCTCCAGTACACGCGTGAACATAACTACACTGCTCAGACAGAAATACAATTTGTTATATAAATAACTACTTCATGGCTGAAACAATCCTAAGAGAAGCCGTTGAGAATGCGGACGTAATGATAAAAATAGGCCTAGAATAAAATTCATTCGACGAATAAATATATGTATGTGTCTTGACTTAGGTAACGTTACTATCATTTACTACAATATTAATTGCCGCAAGCCAGTTTTGACGTACGGCTTTTTAGCGGCTGTAATGTCTTCGATAATTATGAAACAGACAATAGAAACAAACTTCATGCTCATTTCATTCATTGCAAAAATAAACAAAATTAGCGAACAATAAAATAAATAGAAACAAATTAACGCTTACATTAAGTTCGCACTGGGGACATACACCCTGAATTAATTTCAAAATAAGTAATAATAAACGTTATTTCATTAGTACAAGATTCAATTTGGATTCAACTATGGGTTATCATTTAAGTAAGGATCAACAAACAATATTGGACCTTATTGTAATAGAAATAGAAGCATATTTTGATTGCTAGGTTTTATACTCGGTAGGGTAAAAGCCGTAACTAGTGACATATGATTAAACTGTCGCGATTTTATTTTGAGGGTGGACTTGCTAACTCTATGGCTAATTTTTCACCCCATCCGATCCACTTTAATCCTCTCTGATCCGTTTCATAGTGGTAAAGTGTCGTGGAGTGAATTTTCTGACCAACATACCGCTTAAGTACCTACTCTATAAATATTTTTTCCATTTAATAATTCGACGATCACTATTAAAAATTGTGTTTATTAAGCGATTATGTGAATAACTGAAGAAAATAACAAGACATGAGTAATTAATGAAGATTTTATTTGCTAGGAAGGGTAGGTAGCAACGGTAGGATTCAACAAAAAGATGTTGCAAAATATTCTAAGACTAATTGGACTGGACTTATTTGGAAATTAGAATTAAGATTGTTACAAGATACTGAAAATAGTGAAGAACATTATTAGGAGTAAATAAATTTAGGTACCTAATTCAAATTTCCACCTATTAACTAATATCACGCGGGTAGTCTCCGGAGACGTAGGCAGAGGAGTAGTGCACTGCCGCGTTTCACCAGTTACCTATATCTCCTACCATGTAATAGGGGGTGAGCATATCGCCAAATTATAAATTAGATTTTGATTTCTCTCAAAGCAATTGAAAACTCCTTTGTCATCAGTCTCTTTAAAAAAAGAGACAAACTCTGTATTAAATCTGTAAATATAAAACACATATTTTAAGCGTTGTTCATGGCCATATTCATCAATAACTGTTAATGAATGAATGTTGCGTCTATATCGTGACGCTTTAAAAGTGCTGACATCATTATACATATAGATTAGACAAGATAGATACTCGTAAGTCAAAATATTTTTCATGTACGTAGGTATAGAGCTGACGAATTTACTGATATAAGACGTAATTACACATAACATAAAATTATATTACCGTCTCTATCGCTCATACGTAGCAAGTTATTATTAGAACGAGAAGGAATCCCCTCATATCTTACGTCTTGCTCGGGGGAGAGAATTGAATTATACTGATTGGAGCCTTGCGCTCGGTAGCGCGGCATAATGTCATTGTGTGTATTGTCGCTTTAGTGTTGCCAGCGCTATTTCTTTGGAAATCTTCCATAATGTGGGTAAAACATTTGATAAAATATTGAAAGATATTTCAGTCACCAATACGTACACATATTTTGATATGTTTTTCCATTACAAGGGTTTCTGTGACACATTACAAGTTGTTTATGAAGTCTACTTAAGATTAATTACAATTACTACAATATCTTCACACAGCATATAACTCCTTCTAGTTAGCAGTTAGCGTAACCAGACTCCTGATACACACACGGACAAATTTCTAATTACATACACACAAACAATCTTACTACATCCAGCTTTTAAACCTTACTCAATCTCTCTACACCACGCCAACTGGCCAGCGAACAAAAAGTAAAGAATGTATGAAAATATAGGTATAAACTAGAAACGCTAACGTAACATCATGCCTATAATCACCGAAGAGGTAGGCAGAGGAATGAAAAACATTACAACATTTCCCCAGTTACGTTTACAACCCAATATGGAAACTAGAAACAATGATAATAAATACAATAAATGAACAATTCAAAAATGAATTTTAAAACATATGCTACGATCAAAACTATCGAATGAGCAGCTTAGTTAGTAATCAATATTTCGTCACTCATTTTCTACCCAGATCACCTGCTTCACACGCATAGGGTAACAATGATACCTACCCATTCATAGTATGGGCGGTGGTAAATTGATGCGGTGTACGTGCATCGGGTACAAAGAGCGGGTAGAGCGAGAGTAGGCTCCACTTAGTGTTAATTTTAGCTGTAAGAGACGAAATGGACAGCGATTAGCCAAATTTTACGAGCCTAGGTAAATAATGGTAGAGGTTGTAGAAGTACAACGGATAATAGTAAACTCTACATAACTGAGCTTTGAGCAAGAGATGGCATCTATTTCAGTTTTAAAGATATACTTGTCTTACAAATACTAAGAAGACATATGATAAGAATTTAAAATATCTCCACTCTCCCTTCCTCTCCTTCTGTCGCTCGCTTCTAGAAGATAAAACGCAATTCTCTGCATATCTATTATACCCTAGAAAAGTTTCTCGCGTTTAAGTTTAATGTAGATTAAATATCTGATTTTGCTATATCTCTACATTTAAAGGCCGGTATTGACAAAGGTGGAGCTAATATGTCTCATCTCTACACTCATTACATATACAAACGCTAACAAAATGGTGATATCGTTGTATCTCTACACTCAAATGTAGAGCAACTTTACCTCATCTCTACGTTCCACTGCGGCACACAAGTGCACCTCTTACGAGCATACAAATCCTTACAGATTACATCGCGTTACGTATATATGTTTCTTGTTGATTTATAGAGCCTTAGGGGCCGGGAACGGGAAGCTTGTACATAGCGCATATCGTTAGAAAAACGTTAGGATTGAAATAGAGAGACTTCTGAGTCTCTACTATTCTGTATACTGTAAATATTTATATACTCTATGAGATAAAAAAATGAATAACGTTTAAAGTTGAAAATTTAGTGTATTACAATGCCTATTGCGTAGAACGTAAAACATAACAGGTGAAACGGACAATACTAACACCCTTCTGCCTAGCCATTTAGGGAAAATACAGACGTGATGTTATCATATACACTGGTTGAGACAAAATGATCAAAATACTACATTGTATAATTGTTAAATTACTAATTAATATTTAATATTAAACAGATATTAAATATATAGGTGTTACTAGCGACGTCTTCTCTGCTGTTCTGTACGTGAAATATATATTAACTATATATTTAATGTACAGAAATGAAGATTTATTGTACTATACAATATATAAACAAGAAATGTATTGACTGCCTCGTTGGTAGTATTGATTTAAAGCGCGAGTGCCGATCGAGAGGTACTGGAGTTGTATCCCGGGTCGGGCACTAATGGGTTTTCTAATTTAGAGTTTCTAGTTGTGTCTCGGAGTCTGGAAATGTGCCCGGTGTATGGCAATAGGCTCACCAACTATCCCATAGAGAAATGTTAGCGTAACTGACGAAACGTGAAAGTGTGCTACACTCCTCTGCCTATATTTTCGGGGAAATACAGGCGTGATGTTACATAATTTAAAGGCAGAAACGTTCTTTTGTTAAACATCACTTAAAACTTTAATTAAAATCTATATCAAATGAAGGTATCGTAATAATTTTATTTATATAAGTACTTACATATATATTTAGACATGTGTAAATATATAAATATTTAATTTGCACTTGTAATTCACAAGTGTAGCTATTTCACACTAAATAGGAGTATTTGTAAAGCATGCTGCAACTGATTCTCAATTACGTCAATATTTAACGTTTAACGCCTTTACTGTAAAATTATTCAATACAAATAGATACATATTTGATCTCACTATTTAAATGTTGTTTTATGTTCTTTATCGTACATTAAGGATGTAATTTGCGGTCCAATGTGTAGGTACATATGCCTTACATATAATGAGACCGAGGTAACAAAGTAAAAAATATGAACATTGATATAATATACGTAACGTCACGCCTGCAAACCCCGAACGGGTAGGCAGAGGAGAGCAGTAGACTCACACGTTTCACCAATTACTTTTACGTCCCTATAGGGAATAGATTGTAAGCCTATTTCCATACAACGGGCACATTACAAGACTCCGAACCACTACTAGAAAATGTAATTAGAAAAATCGAATCATCCTTTGAATTGTGTATCGATTTAGGTACAGAGATATTTCAAATTAATCGTCATAATAAGTCCATTGTTGGACTTAGTTCTTCCCTAAGAAGTTTTAGGACGGGTAACGCAGAGCACGGCTACGCGCACTACCTGCGCTAAATTAATGAAAAAGGGAATATTGTACCTAAAGAAAATAAAACATTAAAATGTTTCTTGTAGTTCACGTTTACCAGCTACTTTCATACTTTTAACTTAAGAGTCAGTAAACTTTTCTCTGGCGTGGCGCGCGCTCGACCAAATCAAACATTTGAAAAATATTTAAAAATACATTAAACATACGAGGGCCAGTAAATAAATACCACTCCGTGCTTAAGGGCCCAAATTGAAAATCAATAAATGATATTGTCATATTGACTGAACGTGACTTTTGAGCATACGGTAATAGTTCTTCAAAATGGGTCGTGAAAGACAATTCGTGATCGTAAATCTTAATGCTACATCCATTTACAAAATAATTATAACTAGTAATAGACGTTAACTGTACAGCTGCGGACGCAGTACTTATTTGACATTAGGGCATTGACATTGGAATTACTTATAAAGGTGAGAGTTGATGAAAAATGAAATAAAAATAATTGAAATAAATAAATACCTTTATTGAATTAATGAGGCAGTAAACAAATTTAATTTCTTTATTTTTAATAAATAGACAATTTCAACGCGAAATTATTCTGTATTGAAAATTTTGACTAGCGATGTAGATACATTGTGAATACAATATGAGTAAAGTTAACGACTTAAATCATAATTTGTGTCTAGTTCTTTTTAATGTATAGAACAGCAAATAACATCACAAAATTACAGATAACGAAATGTAATTTGACATTGCGAATAACAAAACCCCAAATTAACCGAATCGTTCACAAAAATAAAACACGTTGACAGGTCTCCCGCCAAAAGTTAACAGATGCGTTCAGGATTATCGGCTTGTGCAAATACGACCAAATGTCATGGAGTATTTTGGAATGCTGCTTTTAACATCGAACAAGTTCTAACCTTATGTTTATAGTAATAAAGACTAGTATCTTCGTAAAACAAACCAGCAATATGTTTATTCAATCCTGTTATCCTAATTGATAATTATCATTTTTATGGGCTTAGCGCGAACGCGGCGCGTTTGGCTAGCGATAAATTTAGTAAAGTAATTTCATTAGATAGTTCCTTGTATATATAAACGAATTCGCTGATTACACTTGGACTTTATTTGTGTTTGTATTCAGGAAAAATAATATTAATAGATGTGATTGATAGCGAATAATTAAAAACCATAGCGTCAAACGAACAGGAAGGTTTTAATAAACATTCTGATTAGGCCCTAAATTATCTTACTTAATTGAATATGTTATAATTCTTTTTACATCGGTATTTTTATTATCTGATAGGTTATATGTATAAAAGAAAAATGAGTCTGGCCCAATTCAACAGATGACCCCAGAATTAAGTATATTTTAATCTTAGTCACAAATACGCTACCCTCTATTCCTAAATATTTTAACCCGTCCTGACTGTGGATCTGCATATCACTAGATCCACTCCTTGAAGTCGAAGGCTCAAAATAGCTTACTGTAGCAGAAACAAGAGAATCACAGGTAACTGTGGCCAATACCTTTGAAAATTTTTAATATCATCCTACTATACAAACCCCTCTTCTTCTCTGTCAGGTGCTCCTCACGCACTCCTCGGAAAGACTAGGCGACCTCGCACGGCATTCACGTCTCAGCAACTCCTGGAGCTGGAGAAGCAATTCCGGATGAACAAGTACCTCTCCAGGCCCAAAAGGTTCGAAGTCGCCACCAGTCTCATGCTCACTGAGACCCAGGTACTTATACTTATTGCATGTTGCTTTTTATGTGAGTA
The DNA here is from genome assembly GCA_018244755.1 of Jemadia pseudognetus. Taxonomy (NCBI): domain Eukaryota; kingdom Metazoa; phylum Arthropoda; class Insecta; order Lepidoptera; family Hesperiidae; genus Jemadia; species Jemadia pseudognetus. The sequence goes on from DWTO01006181.1 coordinate 6,579, forward strand.
TAATCAATTTACAGAAGTGACTAAGGTCCAGATGGAATCGTAGATACTTATAACAAACCTGTCCTACATCGGAAATTACTAAATGTCCAAGTAAGTCTATTGTAATGACCTATTTTTAGTTTTTTAGGAGTGAATATCAACGTAAAACAACATATCTACCAAATTATCAATAGCGTATCCTTTGCGTTAAAGTTGAAGTCATAAAAGCTTCATTTTTAACCAGCAAGCGATATAGACCAATATTACTATGACTAAATACATGACCTGTTAGCATTATGTCGAAGGCTTGCCCATTTTTTACCCAATTATTACGAAGGCCAGATATGACTTACAAGAGAAATAACACCCCCACTGAACACATATAACAATATCACTAAAATCTCAACCGCATTTATCATAAGTGAAAGAGATTAATCTTTAAACCCGCCCCACGCAATAACGTTTATGGCGGCAACCCCTATAAGCTGTCCCGACATCTGTAAACTGAAATCCCGGCATCTTTCAAGCTGACGTCCCGCCATTTTGTGTGTCAAAACGTTTTTCGTGAGATCATTTATGAGGGTGAAGTGTAGGGGTAGCTTCGCGTAAGTTTTTAGTGCTTTTCCCAAAAGAAAATTGTCATAGTTTACATATTATGTCCGTGTGTAAGAATAAGTACCTATTGTACCTATAGCATATGTTTAATTTACAATAATAACCGCTCCACTCATTGATAAAAAATATGTAGTAAGTCGATATCTATAGGATAGAAAAGCAACACTTTTGGGTAAATACATAAGTACAAAACATTATAATATAATTTAAAACAGGAACACAATTTGGAGGGCATAGCTACAAATTACCTATGTTGTACCTACCATATATGTATAACAGAACATAAACGCAAAATATGTCAAACAATGCAAGCTATAGATGTGGTCAGCGGTAGAAATGACTCCCCTAATACTCGCGGTACCACAGTATGATTACTCGCGGTACCAAAAGGTTAAGGCGAAGTGCAGACATTTCACTGAATTCCAATTTTCCTTGGAAACATTACAACGATATCTTTTTTAAAAGGTCTGTCTCAATAACATTTATATTTTGTTCATAAATATATTTTAGGGTCTAAGCAGAAATAGGTACCTATTATAGCTTAGCTCCTATGAAATCTAGCACCTCAATAGACCTACATAGAGTACCCAACATCTATCCTTTCCAAATAAGAATGTCCAACATACAATTTTTCTGCTTGCAATTTTTTTATTGACAATGATATATATGACAAAATTTCTTTGACAGGTAAAAATATGGTTCCAAAACAGGCGGATGAAGTGGAAGCGGTCAAAAAAAGCCCAGCAGGACACGAAACAGAAAGACACACACAGTCATGCGAACGAGGACAAAAATAAAACGAAGGAAACCAGCGAAACAGAAAAACCGCAACAAATTGCGGCAGATTTGACATCTGTCAAACCACCTCCAATGCTAGACAGGGACAGAATTATCGCGTTGGAGCGAGAAAGAGCGATGGCCGCCGCCAATTTCAATTCGAGTCTGGAGAACAATAGACGCGGGATGGTCGTTATGAACCAAGATGGCGCACGAACCGGCATGGACATGTTCAGGCCGTATGTAGTATGAAAATAAATGGTTATGTTTCTTGCATTTAGTGACGAAAAACTATTTAAGTTTGGTAAATTTAGTTTTCGAACAATAAAAACTTTGGAAGATTACATCTAGGAGTATAAGTATTAACTAAATTTTAAGCAATACAAGTATTATTTTATGAATAGGTACCTACTATGAACTGATACAGGCCAAAAATGTATAAAGATAAGTTGTAAATATCAATAATTTTCAATAATACTAACCGGATAAGCGTAAGTCTAATAAAGTCATTTCTATAGAATATTTTAATGGTGTACAGATTAAATTACATGATTGTATTATCTGTTAAAGTAAATATAGATAATAAATAGTTATACCTAGTTAATAATAGAAATGCCAAAGATAGTTAACCTATGTATTAATTATAATGAGTTTCTTATTTGACAAGTGTGAATTTTATAAATATATCACGAAAAGAATTGAAATAGAATTTTACCAATATTTCTTCTGTTCACTGCTTCGTTGGTGTAGTAGTTATAAGCGCAACTGCTTAGCAACAGATCCCGGTTTCGATACCCGCGTCGGGCCAATTATTATTCGGTTTACCTCACTTTGAACTTACGGTAGTAGTTCGGAGTCTGGATTTTTGCCTTAGTTATGGAACGTATAACATAGGTGATAAAAAATAGCAGTACCATACCTATTCTTCTGCCTACCTCTTGGAGGAAAGAGAGGCGTGATCATATGTTATCTCTTGCCTTCATCATTAACTTTAGGTACTCATACCATGAACAGTTACATGAATAAATAAAACAATGCTTACACAAATGACATTCAAATCCAAAAAACGGCCACTATGCCACAGCTGTAAGACATAGTTTTGTTCTGTGTTACCACAACAATTTTTAATATTCCCAAAATATGTTGATCAATTTTCGTCATAATTATGTTTATACATACATCTATAATTTCGCACTTTGTTATTGATCGTATTATTTAATATTGACCGTAACACCAACATTTTGAGTATTTTCGCAAACATTTCTGTTATATTTCGATATAAAGAGCTAACTAAATGAGCTGAGAACGTTCCGAAACTTCTTCAGACAATCGAAAATAAAACAAACAATTTTGGAAACATTTCTCATAATTATTTATTGATAGGTTAACATAAACATCTTTATTCTGCAATCAGTATTATTTACAGTCTTGTAAAAAATTACAATTGTTTTTTTAAGTATGGCAGCCCACCGAGAATTGTCAGATATCCGGTTTTTACAAACAAAACGTTTTATGAAACAATAAAACGAAGCGCGCGGACGGTGATCTCATTCGTTAAATATCGAAATATCGCGGCATTACATGATTCGTCATACTATCTATTTGACTGTCTCGTTGGTCTAGTTAAGCGCGACTATGCAACAAAGATCCTGGGTTCGATCCCAGATTGGGCAAGGCAGGTATTATTAGGTTTTTCTGTACATGATTTCCCAGTGGCTCAAGGTATCCGTGGGACGTACTTATAACCCAAATGGTGACAACTGGGAGTACCACACCACACTGCCAAACCCTTCGGGGAAATACACGCTTGATGTTTTATGTTTCATTCCTCACCGACATGAACAACAGAGTGATTGTATATACATATATACGGATGTACACGGAAATTTCCTTTCAAATTTTGCTATATTGTTTAATCATATACATAATTTATTATGTAATTCGCGTATGTACTTATTTAATTACATAACTATACTGTTATTGTATTATACTGTTGTCTTGAAGAAATTTTCTATTAAGTAAATACATGTACACTAAATTACTATAAGTATGTACCTATATGTAGGTATATAAAAAATTTATAATATATATAATTGAATTAAGATACATTGTACAGTATTGTAAGATACATGTACGTAGTTATTACTAAGTCGAAAACGAGCAAACTTACGAAAATATAGTTATTATGTTTAATGATTGCGCTTTTATTATTATTGTAACCTTTCAACTATTTAAAATAAATATAGAAAATAT
>DWTO01006182.1:0-10201 GCA_018244755.1 Jemadia pseudognetus
TATGAAATTCTCTTTCTACTGCTGGTTCAGCTCGAAAAATATTTACATACCTAAGTTTCATAGATATATTTTTCTATGGGTCGTCTAATACAAGATATGCTATCGATCCCGTCGTGGTAAATGAACAATGTAAGAAGTACCTTTTATTTATATTAATCTACCTTCTATAGTGGTTTACTATTAGAATAGAATATTAATATATTTGTCATTTCCCTCTGTCACGACCTTAAACAGGCGTCCTCAGGACCGTGGGCGTCGCGACCCATCGTACGCTGATAGCTCACTAGGTAATATTTATGTAGGTGTACTCAATATTACGTACACACATGCATTGTTCCATTCAGCTGTATTGTAATGCCAAACTTTATCAGTAACTTCTCGCTGCGTTTATATTGAAATAATGGTGCAGATATCATATAATCTCAACTCAGTACGTGTATAAGTAGGTACTGTGATCACAACCGTGACAATAGAATCACTGTAAAATTTTCCTTAACGTGCAAATGTTGTATTTTTTGCTCAACGGACTTTTATTACATTTCATGAAGTGAACACATACATAAAGCATCATTTAATACAACTCACAGAATATAACAGGGGAAAACGTAATTTAAGATTGTAGATCACTCAGTCCTTGAAATATAATAAGGCATGATAGTTTCAACTTTTAAAAATGACATCCCAATCGTTATAATAACGCAAGAGGACGAAATGATAAAACTCAAATATACCTTACTTACTTTATAAATGTTCATTACGATAACCATACATGTACTACGAAACAGAACTAAATAATAAACAGACAGTGCATGAGCAAAAACTAAATGAAGAATCCTTTTTTAAAAATACCAAGTTTTCGACACTAACCGAAATTTAATTTTCAACAAACCTATTCTGAATTATATTTAATCGTTTTAATTAAATTAATTAATAATTTATAAAGCATCGATATACATTTGACGAACGTCCAGTTTCAAAATGGCGGCCACAAAAACTCTCATGGGACAGCGGCAACACCACATCACGCTCGCAGCAAATGTTATTGTAATTTGCACGTTCTACTTCAACGCAATTATGTAATACCTTTTAGCGAGTGACTTTGTAGCACTTTATAGTGTAAAAATACTTTTTTAAGGGAATGAAGTAGCGAACGAGCTGGATATTTATGTACATGTTATTTTTGTAACCAACAAAAATATTAAAATCTATTATTAGTCGTATAAAATATCGCATTAATGAATAAAATGTAGCAATGTTTTAAATTAATTATAGGAATCCAACTAATCGGCTTAAATAGTTTGTTTTGGTTTCAAAATGTTTTATCGGCCTATGGCCAGCAGCGTAGGCGGTGCGATAAACTGTGCTCTGCGGTCCCCAACCCACGTGCCCAGCGTGAGCGTTATGGGCATAACCTCTCAGAGGAGGCGTATGTCCAGCAGTGGACTGCAATAAAGTGCTGCTGATGATGATAGTTATTTGATCGTATTTGAGAATTATATTTAGTTCCAAAAATATACCATTAGTGAATAAACATCTACGATGTCCTAAATTAATACTACCCACTAAATTAATTGGCTTAAATCGAACCTCGCATTACTTTATCGTATACAAGAAGTTTGTAATTTGGCAGCTGATTGCGTTGATATATAAAAACGTATCGACGTGCCGCGACATCATTGTCTATTTCAGTGCGCCTACGACAACACAATTCAGACGCATCGCAGTGGGTTGCCACCTTGCAGTAACATTAATGGAATTCAAATTCTATTATACACTGGCATAAAATTTATAATCAAAACTAGGTAATAATATTGTAACGTAAGGCAAAACATCATATCTTCTTTTAACCTATCGAAGAATTAATTACACAAAACGGTAGGTACCAAAGCAAAAAATTATAAAAATTGTTTCCAGTGCATTGAATATACGGAAATAAAATGTACATATTATGCTACAAACACACCTAATACTATACTTAATGTCTATGTATGAATATATCTGCCAGTTGTACGTGGCCGTACGTAAGGCAGCCTGTGACAAATGTTTTATGACAAAGTACCGGTACTAGTACAGTACAGTCACGATGTTAGCGCACACAACACATCACCCGTGATACGGTCATGGTGCTGCGCAAAAAATAGTGGTGACGTAACTTGTGAACAAAAATATAGTATCACGTAAGCCGCCGCTTACTTCCTTAAAGAAATAAAATATGAAACTGATTCAAAATTATTCTTTTAAAAGTACACAAAGAGACATAAGTTGAAGGTGATAATAATTTAAAACGAATTGAATTTTTCCTAATCAACTGTAAAATGTCTACGAACGGTAGGTATGCGTCTGTGCACTAACCGTAACCAGTTTGAAAAAAAAACTTTAAATCCAAGTTTATTTAAATCGAATGTGTTTTCGAGGGTTTTAATAGTCTGAATTACTGTACAAAAGTATCGAAACTACTGTAATCATATGTGTAAAGATGCACAGATGCTATTTCGACTATGGCAGACTTTTTAACCGAAGCTTTGTAGCGGTCTGGACATTTCTTGATTCGGTTGGTATAGATATATGTACATACAGTTGGCTTTGTAAATGAGATAGATCTAACCAGCTTAAATAAACAATTTTCTAAACTATATCTGTTCAGATCCTAAAACTATGGCACTTTGTTACATCCCTTAGCACCTGAATAAAACCCACCATGAAACGTTATTCATTTGACCTTGTAGTTGACGTAAAAAAGTATTACATCAACCACGGCGTCCAATCAAATGATAGTGTGCTAGAAATATCTTATTAGTTCTTTGAGTCCTTCCATTATTGCATGACATTTCAGGAAATAATGAAAGGCAGCAGACATGAGCGTAATTTAGTAGATTGTTAGGGTTCCTATTCCTACAGAAAAACATAAAGCGGAACCCTTATATAATCACTCATGTGTCTGTCCGTGAGTCTTTCCCAGCTAATTTGTTCCAGAACTACAGGACAAACTTAGTCGAAATTTGGTACTCATATGCTTTTATGTGACCCAATAACGAAGATATAACGTAAACTACTCAACTTTGAATTGGTACTGGAAGAAATTCCTTAAAGAATAAGAAGATTGTTGCTCATTTTTTTCGATCACTTATAGGTCTTTTACATATGTATTATTCTGTTCAAAAATATTTAACATTAAAATACAATAATGTACATTTAAGTATTGTAATTATTGGCGATATAAACTGTAATTATTAGAATTTTAATGCTGTTACGATTCATTCACGCCCATACGTTAGTCAGGTTGCAATTATTTATTAGTCTGTATTACAATGCAGACTAATAATTCCAGTAAGTATGAAGGCTACAATACAACTTGCTACGATTTAATGTTGGTGTAGATTCCAAATTCGTAAACAGTCGAGCGCGTGTTTTTTAGGGCAAGGTTTCGTTATACGGATTTCATCCTATGTATATTTCCATTGTTTCCCGTGCTTCATGGATTTTATCTCGTATAATTTCGACATCTCAAACGGATATGTCGTAAACAGTTTTGTTTTGCTCATAATCTTTTTAATATTAAGTGCAATAATCTAAATATCATAATATTTTGGTATATACATATACAGGCATTTAGTAAAAGCGGTTATATTAATATTACAAACAGACACTCCAATTTCATTTACTTGTATAGATGATGGACAAATGTTAATACCTGCTACAAATTATACTACTTATTTCTAAATGAAACCCAAGATGATTTTTTTAAACTTATTGTAAAATGTTGTTCCCACGTGTAAAACAATAAACAGTTGAATCTCATACGGATAAGTTATCTAGAAACATTCAGAGAAGGCCAATAGATAAATATATTTCCTGTCAAACAATCTACAAATTACTCTCTATCTCTTATCATGCAAAAAAGCACGTTATCTGTTAAAAATACCACGTCTATAAACATTGCTATGATTCATTTTATGGAAGAAATCGTATAACTATACTTTTATAACTAAACTCCAAAAGCCTACATAATAATTGCAAGGATACGATTAAACGAGCCACCGGTGGCAAATGGTGATATCAGCATTCAGATTCGTGGCGTAGGCGAAGTGCCCATGCCAAATATCAACTTTTAAAAACCACAAAACATTAGGTCGTCAACTACGTCGGTAATAATAATAAAAGTGAAATCGCCAATCATATCTAATTACTGACAGGTCCAACTTCTAGAGCCTGAGTGACTGGTATTGCGTAATAATTTGCTAAAATTGGATGAGCGTGATCGATTCACACATTCAAATAAATGTGTAATCGAATAATTATATTTTATTGATAAGAACACAACAAATTATATGAAGTATGTTCAAATGAACAGATCAATATTATTTTACGTAGTACAAAAAGAACAACTGTAAGTGACGATGTTTATTTAATATTACAATAGGTAATTTATGCTATACAATACGTACAGATCCCAATAGAAATTAATAAAGACACAGCTATTATAAGAATGAAAAAAAACGATGACCGGAATATTGAATTAGTACGTAAACCAGACAAATCATTAGTTTTTGATCATTATACGAAAAATTATTTGTATATAATATTGATTGACCAATAATACAAAACTGGTCACTCGTTCAAAGTAATTATTTTCTGTGAACTTTATTATTATTACTTCGGAAGCCTTAATCGTCCGACCTTCAAAGCAACATTCCGTACGTAACAGAATATATACCCGCTACTAAATCAAACATTCTACGAACAACCTGTCTCTTATGCCTGTAAATTAGCCACTTAGTCTAATAGTCGCCATGCTGTCAAAATCTGTAATGAGCAAACCAATTTAATCTTACTAGCAACGTCTTAATTGCTTTCATAAAGGTTAAATATTTGTATATTAACTTTCCGTATTAAATAATGCAACATAAGTAACATATTTAAAAGTAATATATTTTCAATTTAATACGAGGAAGTAAGGTGCGCCTCCGCATTCGCCTATGCTTCTTCGACGAGGTGCTCAATGACCCCCACCGCACCTCCACCCGGAGTCTCTCCATAAACACCTACTGACCTCCATGGCATCAAAAAGCTTTCTCAGCAACTTCATGCAACTCATGTGACCTCAATAATTTTAATGCACAAACATAAGACGGGTAAAACCAGACGTACGGTTTACACAATCTATTTAGGTAATAGAAGACAATCGAAACGAAATACGTCGATAGTTAATAGGCCACTATATACATAATTATACATATTGATGTTTATATTTCAAAAATGAAGTCGGTTAATGGTACTTAGTTTTTCCCAGAGTACATGGCTGTGACGGTGTTTTAAATAACCACTAGAACACTTATTATTAACGGCTTGTAAATTAACAAAATTAGCGTCGAAGGTCTAGAGAATAGTAGTGTGGTACTCACCAATTCTATGATTTTAAGCATGCCAGACGGCGTTTTAAAAAAATCTACATTGATTTTAATCCAGTCCAGCGCTCCGCCCTGCTGCTGTGGAGGCGCCTGTTGCTGCGTGGGTTTGTTGTGATCCACGGTCACGACTGTCTCGGGAGCCATCATCCTCTAATTAATTCCTTTACTACTTGGAAAAAAGTTTTGAAAGTGATACACGAGCACTAACACTTCGAACTTTAATACACTAAAGACGGGTGATACATTTTCGGCCAACAGCAACGAGCGTAGTTGAGTTCGTGCGACGCGCAACTGAAGAATGGCGGGGAAATAGAATGAGCGGCGATGCAGCGATGGCGACCGTCGTCGTTCGTCGCGCTACAGTACAGAAGGTGCGGCGCGACCCGCGAACACAAGGCGTACGAGTACGCAGAGTGACGGCACCGCCGCGATTCTTGACCGATGACTATATTATGTTATTCACATTTATTCGTGTCCTAATCATATTTCGGATAATTACAATCAATAAATAATCGTTTCCTATATTGGTACAGTGACACTCATTCCAAATGTCAAGATGTAATAATATTAAACGAATAAAAATGTCTAAAATGTGCAAGCACTCAGTTTATTAGTTTAAATAAAACAACGTATAATCTTAACAGGTGAAAATCCCGATGTCTATATCACTATTTTATCCTCTTTATCATGTTATCTCGCATTTGTCTATGTACTTGTATTTGCTGTGATAAGACGATACCATAAGCTAACGGAAAGTAATTTTTAGTTTACGAGATATAAGGTTCAGACTAACTAATAAATTTAAATCAATCCAAATCAAATTTGTGCCAGTGTAACGTATAAATATAAATAAATACATCTTTACTCTCAGCAACCATTGATGAGTTACAGTTTATTCAAATCTACTCGCATTATTTATTTTGAAATTTCTTAACATTCCTCAAACAATTCTACCATCGAACGTTATGGAAATAGCCATTCTATATTATACGTTGTGAATTGCCACGAAAAAGAACCAAAGAACTAAGCCGCTGAATATACTCCAAGCTTTTCAATTTGAGTATGTTAGGTGGATATAGCCGTAATAATATTTTGGTTCAAAGTACCGATACACAGTAGTGATGTACGAATGTCAATTTTTGAACATTCCCGAATGCGAATACGAAATGCGAATGCGAAAGGGTACTGTCGCCTCTTAAGAAAAACTACTGTCGCTATATATGTACATAGTTTATGTTTTTGTTAGTTTGATCTTACGAGAATCTCGACGACCAAATCTATTATGCTGGCCCCTGAACAACCCTTTTGTCTCCCCTGAAAAGTGCCCCCCCCCCTCCACACGCCACTGCCAAGACTCTTTTACTAATATTTTCTGTACCATTTCATTAAATGTATGCATTATCATGTTCATTATTTACTTATTACTAACATAAGAAGTACCGAACTGTTTCTAATAATAATAAAAATAATAAAACAAAAATGTATAAACCATCGATAGCAGCCGGCGCTCTTTAAGTACACGTACTTTTTTCTGGATAATCAAAATTTTATTCATTTTGAATTGATATGTTAAAATACTTAAGACTGCATTGAAACTTTTTATTGATGATAAATATACAAAATTAAAACATCATACGATATAGATATTATTTAAAACACTTAAGTACCAACTAAACTGATTGTAGTTATAACACAATGTGATGTAAGTAATATGAACAATTACCGCAAATACCTCGTCTTACTCCCGATACTTCTAGGACAGCCTGACCTTGTTGAAATGCGAATCTTTGCGGTTTCAGTAACAACAATGTTATTTGTACTAGACGAAACTTAATAGGAATGATTAATAAATATATTACACAAAATTACATTTTTTAATTAAGGACAATAAAATTCAAGCAAATTTTATTCAGCTAACTTGAAAATGAAATGCAGTGGCGGAAATGTAACGTTTATTATGTGATTAATATATAGAGTAAAATGTTATAATATGAAGAAATATTTACCACTTTAATAATAACATAGGTAATATAGCATGGAAGAAATACATGTATTTCAGGTGGTGGTTGAATATATACGAATGTTCAGTTCAGCTGCACCTATTTTTAACTAAAAACTGTTAATAAAACATATTTTGTGCTGGTCTGAAGCGTATGATTGCCGGACCACACCTATGCTACTGGCGACAAATGAGGTCCTTCGAAACATAAACGTGTCTTGATCAATTTGAATTAGGCCGAAAATTTTAACTAAACTTAACGGTTAATCAACACTTATTTACATATGTATCAACCGAGCTAATGATAGATCAGTCCGCATCCATACATTTTGTCAAAAATTTATACCGATAATTGTATTAACAACTCATATTAACAGACATTGACTATTATATTATTGATTGCCTCGTTGGCATGTTGGTTGCAAGAGCGACTGCCGATCAGGAGGTTCTGGGTTCAACTCCCAGGTCGGGCACTATCGCATTTTTCTAATTTAAATTTTCTAATAGTGATTCGGAGACAGGAAATCTGCCCGGTGTATTGCAATAGGCTAACCACCTATTCCGTAGTGGGACGTAAACGTAATTGGTGAATCGTGCAAGTGTACTACATTTCTCTGTTTTCTTTCGGGAATTACAGGCGTGATGTTATTTTGTATATTAGCTGTACTAACACTAACAGTCCTATTCTCAGAGTATTTTCCAAGATCAGTTGCGTTATCCATTTGCACCAGCGGACACTGATAGTTGCCTACTGGTTTTCTAGTCTATTCACTTAAAAAAATCTCTTAAACTAGTCGTCCACTCTTTGATAAGTTTAAAATAAAGCCATAATTTAGAATTTAGAAAGACGAACACAACAGGTAGACTGTGAATTGTAACACGCAAACTCAATGAAAATAAAACTTGTTTAAAATAAAAGGAGAGGAATTAAAGAAAGAAACCTCATGCAGAAATATGTGCAATTAATTAAAGATATTTGGTAAAAAGTAATCACAGGTAAAAATAATTATTGCCTCCTAAATACCATTAATGACATACCTAAAGTTCTAATAAAGATTAAAAGGACCTGGAGGCACACTCATATACAGAAGGGAGATTTTCAGCAACTTAATTATCTATACATATAATAAAACTGTAATTGATCACTGTCTGTACATGGTAAATATATTTAAAAAATCATAATGGGGGCCTTTATATACGCAAGAGAACCAAAACAATGTTTTTCCATTTTGTCTGTTTTTTGTACACACTAATCTCAGAAACGGCTTATCCGATTTGAATGCAGTTTCCAGGATTATATTGTGAGGGGCTTCACTTAAGATGTACCTAGTGTTCTTTTCAACACTTTAACAAATAAAGAAGTTATGTCAATCACGTAATATGAACTAAGAATAATAGAACTCAGATGTATATGAATCATCATATGAAGTAGAGTTTAGCTTAGACTGGAGGCGCATCAGTTGAACGCGATGCGGCTTCGCGCGGCTTGGTATAAAAGGCGCTTTTACTCCTTCACGCAAAAACTGCTGGACGGAATTTGATGAAACGTTGAAGGGTTATAGTTTATACATTAGTATATACATAGGGTACTTTTTATCGAAATCAAAATCTACGCATACGAAGTCGCGGGCACAGCTAGTAATCTAATACAAACATTTCGCAGAATTTAAACTAAAATTAAATACATCAACCAAAAAAAATAGTAGTAATAGTGGAGATTTACATTCTGAAAATCAAAAATACAATAAAAATAGGGCCTTTACTACACCAGATTATGAGATTACATACATACATACCTAGCTAATAAATTAACTTACAACTCTAAAATAAAGTGAATTTACTGGTATCCCGTAACTAATGGATAATCCTGGAGTGCCAAATAGTACATTAGGCGCTCAAAATAAAATACCCAAAAAAAATTACAATTCCAATCAATTCCCAAATTATGAAGTTCCTTAAAAACCCGTTTTTTTTTACCTTACTGTACTTTCATGTACACCACAGCAACAAATTAATGAAATTTGTTGCGTTTTAGGTGTTATCTTATTCCTCACAGCCATTCTTATTAAAAATGCAGTCAATTGTATGAGTATTATATTTTTTTTGGTAAAAATCATATCAACTAGAACTTTAACATCAAATTTGACAAAAACATTTAGAAAATGTTTGAGGGCTTTTGGTAAAAAAAATGTGTGAAAACTTCAGTGGCCAAGTATTTCAAAATATGTGCAGTTAATACAGTTTAAAAAGTGGTATAATACATAATTGCGTCTAAAGACAATTTATAAGAATAATAAAATTAGTTTTATTACCTGCGTGTGGCCCAAGTCATCTATCTTTTGTTTATTACGAACCAGGGATAGGTTGGTTGATAGGCCTTTGATGAAAACAATATATAAGAAAACTTGAATGGCCTACTACAAAAATATATGCAATAGTTTTCAAAATTGTAAAAACCATAATTATTAATTATATTTACAGTAAAAATGCACTGATTGGTATAAAGATGCAAAAAGAGTAAAGTTGGCTGAAGAAATTTTGTTTTTAATTGCATAAAATAAAAGGGTTAAGTTGTACATAAACAAATCTTTATTTTATAGCAAGTGTTCAAATTCTCTACCACCAACTGATACAAGCCCTACATCTAATGAATGCTTTTGTAAGATATCATACATAGCGCCGTTCAGATATTTTTGAAGCAGCCTCCTAAATATGACTGTGTATTCTTTCAAATTTGAAATAGGCTTTAAGTAAACCTGTTCTTTTAACAGCACCAGTAAAAAAAAGAGTACAT
>DWTO01006183.1:0-10201 GCA_018244755.1 Jemadia pseudognetus
TATATGTTATATATATACCGTTCACGGTTATCAGTTTAATTATCATCAGGGCTGAGAACCTGAGTCACACGTCACGTTTAGCCGTTTTGTGTTGCCGATGTTGGCCACAGGAAGCGAATGGTAGGAACGGATTAAAATTTTTCGGTGATTCTCCAAGATGTATGAAAACTGTTAGAAAGTGTCCACTAATTGCCAGTTTGTATAAGCTTGTTCAAAGTACCTACGTACTTACCAAAACAAATTTCTAAAATGATCTTTCAGTTTCCCGGAGAGATGTGCGCAAGAAAACGTGAAAGTATTGTATGGCGACCAGTTATTTTTCATGAAAGCTCAGATCTATTGCTTCGCGAGTCTCCGTTATTGCACTCAATTGCTTTTCTATTACGCGGCTAATGTCCTTAGAGAGCCGCGGTAGTTCCACTCACTTTGTTGGTTATTAAGTACCCGTGAAATGTGGTCACCACTTATGAGAGTCACAATAATTGTACGTTTTATTAAGACATTTTTATATTGTTGCCATTGTACTTTAACAATGCACCTGGCAATAACTTTTTTAAAGTAAAACTTATATTCGATGTATTGGTTTTTGGTCTACGTAAAGTTAAATAGAAGAATGATTGTAATCGTGATAATTAATAAGCCAACAGTAAATGCGTATTCAATTCAGCTCGTCATTGTAAATTACAAAAAAAGGCATTCTCATCAAGAAAACAGAAAATGAATGCTAACAATAATGTATTACTGTTGAATAGTTAAGTATTCTTTTCATTTCATATTAACGGTGGAATTAAAAGTTTGAAAATATCACATAACATGGCATTTTTGAATATCAAATAAAAATTCAATAGAATTAACGTATCAAGAAATAACGTGTTATTATTACTTACTAAAAATAATAACAAAAGAACATAATTAACAATTGTGACAATAACAACAATCCATTTATTATGTCTGCCCTTTGATACTTTATGTATATAAATAGAACACCGTAGTTACATGACGTACTATGACTGTAGTAACCCAACCTTTACGCTACAGAAGAGCATCATTTGAAGAGCTACAGATTTCGATTTCGTGGACTTTTTATGATCAAACTTTTGTATGTTACAAGATAAGTTAAGAAACCGCATGCTCTTCTGCTGCGTTGATTGCAATAAATAGTTGCTTTAGGTCGTTTCATTTAAAATTGTCTGTATCTCCACATTTTATTATACTGGCCATTGTTCGTCGCATATGCGACAATGCCGTGCACGGCCACAATGATAGATAAAAATTGCCACTGATTCCAACTCGGTTCGTATTGTTACGTAAAACGACGCGATGACTATGTGGAGTATTGTAATTCTATCCGGTTTTTATACTTTCGAAAGGTGATGTGAATAAATTTGTTGCTGGTTTGGCACTGTTTACTTCGAATATAATTCTTTATGCTATCAATTAAATGTCGTAATCATTTTTGTATTGCCTATTTCGCCATTTTGAACGTTTGTCAATCAAAAGTGTCAATTCGAACTGATTCATAGACGTCCAATTATATTCAGTGTTCGTTCATTTTTTTAAGTCTCACTCAACAAAAAATAACTGGCAGTCAGCAATACATTTTCCATACAGATACATATTCAATCAGGTGTTAAAATTATAAATCAAATTACATAAATGCAACCGGTTTTATAATGCTACATGCATTTCACAAAGCAAATGATGTCAAGAACATTTATTAACATTATTAATAATTAACCGACTTCAAAAAGGAGGAGGTATTCAATTCGTCTGTATGTTTTTTACTAAGATAAACGGTGTTGGGAAAAGACTATATTTATTTTGTTAATAGCCGCCACTATAGTTAATATAATATCATCAGTTACTTTAAGTGTCTATTTTGCTTCTGAGTCATTTCCTTGATTTTGTTTAATTGATGTCAGATACTGGTGGTGTACTTACAGGTTTGAAAGAATAGGTACAACTTCTTCTTCTTAACCGTCTATCTGATTCGCTACCGTTCAAAATGAGCATATATTAACAGCTTTTTATGCACTGTAACGGCTGATTATTCATTCCGCATCAATTGTTTTTTCCCCGTGTCTGTTATTTATCGTTATTGTAACTTGCTCAACTCGTGGTGATTGTATAAAAATGCCTCCGGCTACGAGATTTTTTATTTCGACTTTGACAGTTACGCATGCAATATTTCTATGAAATTTTAATTATCTGTGCATTTAACTTTAATATTTTATGCCGTCTTGCCTCTTTCTATTACAGCGTTTTACAGCTTTTGCTAGTTGAAATAGTATATTTCAACCTAACATCTCTAAATACTTCAGGATTTATATTCTTTCTCAAGTAACTTTATTATATCGCCCTCCGACTCTAGTTTCAGTATTTTTAACAACATCTTCCTTCCAACCGTCCATTCATCATGTCCTAATACCTCAACTGTAATAGATTAGACTCATCTGTTAGAGTTATCGTTGGATTTGTGTTACATATAGAAGTTGTAACTAGAAGTTGCGACTTCTCTCGCTAAGAATGCCAATTGTACTAGAAAATATAAATTGCTAGTTGTTACCCGCGACTTTACACGTAGAAACCTAAGTATACCGACATTCGGTTTATCTACTCGTACAACACGATGGCCGTAATCATTTTCACCGTCACCGTGTTCATCAACATCATCTTCATTATCATCCCGTTGATCATTATCACCATAAAATATTTAATACAATCGTTTTGGAATTTTCGACTCGAAATTTTGTGATAACAGAAAAATGGGTATTTTCACGTTTATAACATTAATATGGTTCATAAAAACATTTTACCTCCAAGACGTAGCCAAATTGAAATCTTATCACGCCTCTCGTAATAAAAGGTAATTAGTTATTAAAAAGATATATACGTCTGTGACATTATTCGGTGTTACGTGACGAATTACTTTTAAAGAAAAATATTGTACATTTTCTTTTAACTATGTTTTTTGTGGTAAAGGTTTTAGAACGGCATGAGTCTATGTATGTATATGCTTGGGAATGTCAACTTCCAATTTCCGCATGTCGGCAACATGACCTCTGTATTACTGGCTCGCGCTAGAAATGTGTCTTTGTTGGCGACCGTTAAGAATATTTCACATCGAACGGCAAAAAACTTTCAAATCATATGATGACTTTACATTTTATTATATACTGGTGTAACCGTTCTAAAATTCTAAATTTGTCCTGTACCAAGGTCTGAATTATCATTTCTTTGTTCGCTACGAAAAATATTATTTCCGCACAAACGAGGTGAGGGAGAATGTTAACAATCATTAGAACACGTTACGTTTGAATCAAATCCTTGCACTCGCATAAATCATGTCAAATGGAAAACTTATTATTCGATAGCTGTTCCCGATAGCGGATGATAAATGAATACCTTTTTGAAATTGCCTTTATTACTACATGTTGTGATTAATTTATTCGATTACGGTCCAAATTGGATGCGTCTCGTTATGAACAGGTTTAACGCTTCATACGAAAGTGTACTTATATAACCTGAAACATATGTGCATAAATTATGAGTCATTTCTTTAACAGCGGCAATAGAGAAAGATGATTAGGTACATGGAATAAACTAATTTCGCTAAACATTATATTTCTTGCTATTGGTATTTTCTATGCGGTCTACATTTTTTTATTTAATAATATGATAAACGCATTAAGTAATTACCGTGTCAAGTCCTGATTTTTCGGAAACGTAGGGTACACGTGTATTTATTTTTTTGCAATGCTACAAACGAATCAATTTACGATATTTTTTAGGGGAAATACTTCCTCGTAAATAAGGAACTAGCGAGGAATGGTTCAAAGAGAGATTAAGTAATTATTTTCTTGTAGTCGTGACTGTCGTCACTGAGCAGTGCAATAATAATATAATTGAAGTGATTCCCCAAAACCGTGTACACGATGAGAAATATACCTATAGCGATTGCAACGTACGTGGGAGAATCTAATGCGGCTAAATTGAATGATTTGCGATGGGATACTTAAAAAGTGTAATTGGGTCACAACCTAATTAGGTCGGGCGACACCATCGGCGGCGTCTTATGCTCTCCATCGAAATAATTGTACCATCGGGGATTTGCTTAACGACGTAACCATTCAAAGAGGGTAATGGTGGCGGAGTCGCTGGCGTGGCGTGATTGTTTGCGGTTCATTTCCCACCCCCAGCTTATAGCTTTCGTCTGGATACTCTACACGTTTTCTATAGTCGTGATTGTGAATAAATGAGAAAGATCGCCCATGACCATGTTTATATTAAAATATTGTGAGGTATCCTTTTATATCGGTCCCTATATTCTTTAACGACGTAGGTACAGGCGATGTCAATGTAACTGGTGAAATGTGGAGGTGTACTACACTCTGCCTACTTCTTTGGGGATTTCAGGCGTGATGTTATTTTTGTGTTACGATATACAGTTTTTTTTTTCATTTTGTGTTTCAAACGAGTTTACGTCTAAGTAGTTTCTGGTCGAGACCAGGGTTGATCGGGGACAATTAAGATATTCTGGTAAGTTAAATAAATAAATTAAGACAATGTCGTTAGCTGGATCGCAATGCGTTTAATTAATAAATATCATGATTAATTGACTGATTCGTCTTTGCAAAGCCTAAGCTGCTGAAGTTACAAACGTTAAAATTAGAAATTGGATTATCGGGAATTCCACTCCTATTGGACTGAAATATTTTCTTTATGCTAACTTTAGACTAACTTTTCCTTATGGATCGGAAAGTCCACTGTACAACTCTTTTTTGAAAATTTGTCACTTAGAAGTAAAACAAAGGACATTTTTAAAGTTTCAAATGAAAAAAACTGTATACACGCTCATGGAGGGTAAATAAAAATTTACTGTATCACTCTTTTTTGGATATGAATCCCCTAGGAGCGTAAATAGGAAATGAACGACGTCTTATTTGAAATAAGAAATTTCAAAACTGGTACATAAGGTTACGGTTGGAATACAAGTTTAGTGGATCACTGTTCTCGGAAGAAACCTTAGTATACCTATATAAGTTATATTTTATAACTTACCAAAAACTACAATGTACGGGGATGCCCTAGTACAAAAGGAATTTAGCGTACCTATTGAATTTTCTTATTGCGGTCGAAAACCTGTGTCTAGTCGTGGACTGATTAAAAGCATAGTACCTAATTACATTTTGAAATATTGTTGCAAACTTTCATAGTGTTGCCAAATTCAATAGTGGGATGTTAACGTAACTGGTGAAACGTGGGAGTGTACTACACTTCTCTGTCTACCTCTTCGGAGATAACAGGTGTGATGTTACGTTACGTTTGTTGCAAATTTCTTACAGTTTCATTCACATGTAGTTGACTCACAGTATACGACGAAACCGCAATATATTGTATCTGATGAGATTCCAATAACAAAAATTATATTGAATGGGTTGCAAATGACATTGATAGAATATTCAGGCTGAACGAAGCGGGCGATTCTGTTTCAGCAGCTGGGACGTTTATATTAGAATCTAATTATTGAAATATTCAATCACGTTATGGCATGTTCCGCTATAAGTATGTATGGTTGAGGATCGGCTTGGTCAAATGCTAATACATACTCAGAGAATTTGTTCCGTGTCGATTGAAGGCTTCGGAAAAACACAGTATCAATGACAAAAAAAGTCGAATAGTTTCCGTTCTGCAAAACTTTATACATTTCTTATAATAAGCCAGCTACAGATTTTTTTTAAATTTTGTAAGATTTTTTGTTACATGCTTTACAAAACGAGCTATGTAAAATTAGGTAATTTCCACCAAAATTCGTACTACAACTATCAGGACAGCGTTGTTTTTCAAATCTCATCGTGGACGCGATGGACTTTAAGTTTCCTTCACCATACCCCATTAAGATACGTAAGGCCATTCATGAGATCGTGACTTTGACTGACATCTCCCCTTCTCGGTTCACTGCCGCCATCTTGTTTACCTTTCGCGGCCGAACGTAACCTTGCCCAAAGACAGACACGAGTACTCACATAGATGCGACAAACTTCTGGACACGAATTATCATCTGTAACGCACGCAAGTAGTCACACGCGGAAGTCGCTCTGCGTTTCCAA
The DNA here is from genome assembly GCA_018244755.1 of Jemadia pseudognetus. Taxonomy (NCBI): domain Eukaryota; kingdom Metazoa; phylum Arthropoda; class Insecta; order Lepidoptera; family Hesperiidae; genus Jemadia; species Jemadia pseudognetus. The sequence goes on from DWTO01006183.1 coordinate 6,111, forward strand.
ATAGTGGCTAGACCATTCTGAATGCTAGGACTTCTAGAAACGTCTATAAAATTAAATTTATTATTAAAGTTGGACCTAAACTGAATCTTTTCTAGAATCTGATAATAGGATAAATTAATAAAGTCTTGTGTGCGAGAAACATCTGGATGAATAGCTGCCAGACAATTGCGTAAACAATAAAAATGATTATTTATTAAACAGCAGTTGACATAAAACATTATCTGGTCCGCTTCGCAAACACCTTGAAAGTAATAAAAACCGGTAGCAATCAACTTATTTGGAGCAAAAGTTATGGTTAGATGGTCAAGTCAAAACCGTTATAATTATTGTTTTAACGTAGTTATGAACCCGATTAATTAGACAAAAATATTAGTTAAAGTTCCTCGCAGCATTCTTTCATACGTACAATCCGTAGCATGCATGCATGCACTGATGGAATTCAATTAGCGTATTTATAATACAAAAATACTGTGGCTCCGTGTTCATAGATATGTAACATAACATCACGCCTGCATGGAGGGGGTGAGCAGGAGAGTGTAGTAAACTTTCACGATTAACAAATAATGTTTACGTCCCACTATGGAATAAGGGGTGAGCGTAGTGCCGTACACCCGGGCACACATCCGGGCCGAGCCACTATTAGGAAATTAGAAGAAGGCTTCATTGTGATCTTACAGCAAAATACCAGTAGGGATTAAGGTTGAAGGTAAATGGGAGATCAATATGCCTTAATTCATCGCAATATATTGCGTAAATCGCAAAATAACGGCATTTATTGTAACATAGTTACTATACTTCTTCTCTATTGCACCTAACACTATATTTGTATAATTTCTACCATTCTCCAAGGGTTGACTGGTGGAGAATGCCACTAGGCATTAAGTCCGCCGTTTGTATTGCCTTTTAATGGTGTACAATAAATAATAAATAAATAAATAAAATGCCATCGTTATTTACTATGAAGGACCGCAGTATGTTAAGATCGTGGCTAGCGACCCTTATTACTGAGGCGAAGGTTGTGGTTCGATCATCACGAGGAACAAATGTATGTGATGAGCACAAATGTTTCTACTGTCTGTGTAAAAAAGGAATATTTTATATATACATAAATAGTTCACTTCATCGAGTTTACTTAATTACATAATACCTTACATAATTGGGATGAATACAAATGACAATAGGAAAAACGAATGGCTATGTCCTATAACGTCAGTATTAATTTACGTCCTGCTCTCTTTTTCATGTCGCTCCCGACACATAGTAATCTATAACAATCAATTTCTTCAATCTCGACATCCGATGCAGACAAATGTCAATCGTACTGAGCCAATAAGCGAAAGAAATCCTCGAACAACACGACGCCCTAACACCCTGTTATGACCTTTAATATATGCACAAATAATTTACCCTGGATAATTTCAACTAAGCATTGTTATACAAAAAATTGTTGCCTGTATTTAATTGTATAGGTATTATTAGGTATGTATAATAAACAGGATTAATTGGTGGTGAGCTTATTGCCACATGTGTATTACACATGATCTTCACTAAACCCTTCCGTTGCCCCAATGTTGGGCAAAGCTTTCCTCTCAAAGTGGACGAGTTAAGGTCATAATCACTTACCCATACCAACCTCACACTAACAAGAGAACAATGAAAGTTAATATGTACAATTATGGTCATCAAAATTTTTTTGGATAGTCATCTTGGTCAGCTGACAATCTTCTATGTATGTGCATTGTGTTGATCTTCGTTTGTCTGTTTTGCAAAACATTAATGTATTTACTCTTTCATACGTCGATAAATCTAACTTAAACTGTCCATCGAAACCGCCAGTCACGTAAATCAAAATAGCCAGTACAAATCCAGGGCCCAATGGAATGTTACATTAAAATTATTATTTAACCGCCAATGCTAGTAACGGTACTGGGAGGCCTTGGCAACATTATTATTGGCTTACCTACAAGTTTAACAACCAGTTTGTATTACGTTTCAATATAACTTTCAATGCACAAAATTAATATATTTCATTACCAATGACGTGTCCGATGTATGGCAATACACTCACTGCCTTTTTCATAGTGCGACGTAAACGTAACTGATGAAACATGGGCGCGAACTAAACCACTCTGCCTGGCTCTTCGGGAATTACATGCGAGATTGTACAATGTTACCAATAACTCATTCTTGTTTCAGTCTAATTAGTGCCATTAGACCGATTATTCACGGTTTAATTATCATATTGAGAAATATCAGTTGTCACTTTTTCTTAACAGGTGTTATTTGTTTGCCGAGTTGTAGGTATTTGTAGAACACCTATTCAAGATATAAGCAGAATCGTAATTTACATTAATAATCTATGTTATATTATTATAATCGGCAGGTCGGTAAGGATAGAGATATTTGGCACTCGGTGCTCTCTGCTAACCCTGTGAGGGACCCGGTCTGAAGATACGTATGTATTATTATCATAATAAATGGTATCTATGTAGCTCATTACCTTCATCTATCATTACGTTTAACTAATGTTTCATTTATTATCTATTGTTATTATTATTAGATGATCACGCTAAATCCCTTACAGGACAGGTAGTCGAGTGTTGTACACGACCGTGATTTACTAGTTATGGTATATTTCCCCACCACCACACCATGCTCAGAACCAGACTCCAAGCTATTGCTAATAATTTCATGTTACTAAAGCCCCTAATTTTTTCTAAGTAATCTTATGATAATTATGTTTAAAATAAGCGTACAAAACATTCTGAATATTAACATTACATTGATTGATCCGTTAATGCAGTTGCTCGTGAACCTGAGTATTGCGTCGGTGGTCGTGGGTTCGATTTCTACCCGGAATAAATATTTGTGTGATCACCACTTATTGTATGCGTGTATATGTACTGTGTGTGGTTGTAAAAAAAATGTCTATATAAATATATATTTTTCTATGTATACATATGTATATGTGGTTTATCAGCCATCTGGTTAGCATTATAAAAATTCTTGACGCTTAGTTAGTGATAAAATGGCCGGGTGTGGAGATGTTCCAAGATATAATAATTAAATTACGAGTACATGAAGAATAGCGAAGTTTGGGTCGCGTGCATCTAATATTTCCAGCTAACTTCAAATTCTCTGACCTTGACTGCGTGGGAATGTGTGTCTGCAGCACGATCGAATACAACTTTACGTAGGTACCAAAACCTCGCATGCTTCGAATTTCGCTACAGCACGCGCTCTTAAGGTCAACTTTAATATCGGTACGATAATGAACGGATTCACGTGATTCGCGGAATATGTGTATTTCATACTCTATCCACCAATTGCGTTAACAGCACGTTTATTTATTTCAAATATATGCTTATAAGTAGACATTAGTTATTAAATTGTATTTTGATCAGTTGTATTTTGTTGAGTGTGATTCGACTTCTAAATCATATATAACACTCAATTAAAATTTTGCAGCTGTTAAAACATACTGTTCCGTACTAGGTAATCCAATATTACAACAACAATCTTATTAGTAACTTATTACACATAAAAGTTTGGCTTTGTATTTAGTTGTATGTTACATCAGTGACATTTAATTATTTATAATATTGTTATATTATATAATAATATTAAGTTTGACGACTGGGAAAAGTCAGAATACAGAGATCTTTTGGGAAATTTTCCCAATGAAGAATTTGAAACGTAGCGAGACCAAAAGTCGATTTTGACGAAACCTACGTAACGTAACGTAGTTTGACGTAACCCGCGTTACCGGCGCTTCTGGAATATGACTCTGACGTTCACTTCTATTCGTGAATAAACTCGAATATGCGGAACTCGATGCGTAGTCATAAGGTCAAATGTAAATAAAGTATAAGTACATATGTTTTGAAATGTAAACATTAAATATACAGATACAGGTAGCAGGAAACGTTACGGGACGGAGAACATTACTGCCTGCTTCTCACTCAACTTTTAAAAGTGATTTAATTACAACTATACACCTGAAAGAAAGGCACACATTAATAAAATTTACAAGGTAATAGACGGGGGACAAATGAGTTATCATGGCTAACCCGGAACTGAATGTCAATTAG
>DWTO01006184.1:0-10201 GCA_018244755.1 Jemadia pseudognetus
CAAATACTACTGAACCGATTACGATGAAATTTGGTATGTAGGTAGCTGAAGACCCAGAATAACACATAGGCTACTTTATATCCAGGAGTTCCCGAGGGATCGGGATTTTTATACGGAAATTTTATTTTACACGATTTACACGGGAATAACGAGAATTTATTTTGTCGTAAGGCGACACAAAGTTCGCTGGGCCTAATTGAAAGTAATCGTTTCCTAATTGAAAGTAGATACATTTATCGCTTCTGAAAACTGAATGCACTATCTAGCGGCATGGCGGCGTCAAAGGCGGTAGCGGGAACGGGGGCGGGACGGGCGATCCGACGCGCGGCGCGTGAGGTGGTAGCTACTAATAGACCTATGATTAGCGCCTTGCAATACTTAACTACCATATTTATTATGTTGATAATATTGATACGTTATGGTAGGGTTTCCACGTGGACGAAGTCGCGGGCGGCCTCTAGTAATAACATAGTATAAAAATTAAATTAGATACATTTATACAAATGACATTCTGGAGGCAAGTTTTTGTTTCAATTGTTTCGTACAAGTGTGTATGTATATTAATGTAAAGGTATACCTTTTCAGGTTCATAATGATTCTTAGAAGATATTTACATCGGCTACTAAGACTCCGCAACCTTATAGCAGTGACTCTATTCATCATTATGTTGTACATGATAAAGTCTCTGGCTGAAGTTAGCACACCCTCAAATGTCATAAATATCAAGAACGCTTTGCGTGGCAATTTTGGTGCTGGAAATGATTATTTTGTGCCTTCTAGTTTAAAGGTAAAATAGTTTTTGTAAATTACAGGGTGTCATAACAGGCCATTAATTTCGGTGTTGGCTGATCACTGTATAGTACAGACTGCCTAGGCACGTCTAAATCCTTTGGCCGCTTATTGGTAGTAGCCTAGACAGTATGAGAAGCTATGGTGAGTGATTCCCAACTCGCATACCAAACATGAGGATTATGGGCCTAGCCCTTCAGGGGAGGCCTATGTCGAGCAATGGACTGCAATAAGCTAATGATTATGATAAAATTGATAACAGTAGATATATATTCCTATATAATTTGATGCGACTGTGTATTGCTTGTTGTAGACACTTGTTGTAAGCCGCCACACCTGTAGATTATGAGCAAACTGACACAATTTTGAATCAAATCACAGAATCGGGGTTTAATCAGCTCAAGGAATCAATTTATCATGGTTTCCTTTTCAAACAATAAGCTTCACCCATGAAATGTAAATTCGTGGAAACAAGTTAAACAGGAGATGAGATACTGAGTACAAGAATAGAACCATAATCTGAGGCCTCGTTATCATGTGGGAAACCCTCTTTGAGGAGTTCTATATGTATATATATAATAAAAGAAAATTATTCAAATATCAACTTTACAATATCTTGAAGAATATTAGTTGTAAATGTAAAATTTTCGTTTCAGAAAATTGATTGGCATAATTATCAACAAATAAAAGAGGACAGCAAATGTGTGGGTGAGTTTAGATTATGGCAAATTTAACATCACACCAGTAATACCCGAAGAGGTACATTTATATAATAACCATTCATTTTGTGAAATAGTAATATTACTTAATGAAATGCTTCACAGGAATCGGTGAACACGGAAAGCCCGCATCTCTAACACCGGCTGAAAAAGCTTTGGAAGAGGAGTTGTATTCCGTCAATGGATTTAACGCAGCCCTCAGCGACAAGATATCCTTGAATCGATCCCTCCCGGATATACGCCATGATGGCTGCAAGGACAGGCTCTACATAGAGTCATTGCCCACAGTGAGCGTTGTAGTCCCTTTCCACAATGAGCACTGGAGTACATTACTTCGGACAGCATACAGTGTTCTTAATAGATCACCAAAGTTTCTCATTAAGGAAGTATTTTTGGTTGATGACGCTAGTACTAAAGGTGAGTTGGGTTCCTTTTGCTTTATTTATTTAGTGCTTCTGTCATTAAAAGGGCGTACATAGACAATATTTTTTTGTTAATGATAAGCTTTGATGATAAGCTTTAGCCATTTTTAAACAGGCTTTCGTCTCCTACTTAACCACCTTAGGGGTGGGGTTTATCAAAATTCGTTCTTATCAATCTTTTACATTGACATATTAGTGGCCATGCTGATTTTCCTTTCAATCGGGTGTAGACGAGCCATTGACAATTAGGGCACGTAATTTCCCCTCGCACACATTTATTTCATTGTGCAACGAAGTCGCATCGTTTATTTGTGTGAGCAGTGGCTAGTTAGGACGTCGTTCAATTCACGCATTGACCATCGCAATGTATCATTTTAGATATTTTTATACATTCAATGTTCAAGTACTTTGCATATTACCATATCCGGCACATATTTGTGTCCACTCTATGTGCGCAATGTAAAAACGATAAAAGTCTCGCTTAAATAGCTAATGATAAGGGTAATTAAATCATTAAAATATCGAAAACATGTATACAACTGTTGGCACGGTGCGTATAAGGATAATCATATACGCTCGTATATATTTTAAAATAAGACTACGATAAAGTAGGTAGGTATAGTTAACGATCCGAAATTATCAAATATGAAATCTTACTCTAATAATCTTAATCTAAATGGAGTATCGTAATAAAAAAAACGAACTTGCAACGTTGCAGGCGTATCATTTATTTCTGTTCCTCTTTCAGGATTCCTAAAAGATAAGTTAGATGATTACGTGTCGAACCATCTTCCTAAAGTCAAGGTTCTGAGGCTGGAAAAGCGCAATGGCCTTATCACGGCGAGGCTAGCCGGAGCCAAGCGCGCTACCGCCGATGTGCTGATATTCCTAGACTCCCACACAGAGGCCAACGTCAACTGGTTGCCGCCTCTGCTAGGTCTGTGTATGTATTGTGATGCGCTATTAAGCAAGTTCTTTTTAGATTTATTGATATATTACGTGTACTCGTGTCATGTACGTATTATGCATATAGTTATAAGGGCTTATTATTTATGATATTCTTGGGTTGACATTGCTGAGCCCTTGCTTAAAGGTTAATGATTTGTATGTGGATTTATATAGGTACACAACACAATACGTAACAATATGTACTAAGCCGTCTCCTTTTCCCGTTCTTTAATTTGTTCAAACCTTTTCTCAGTGGGTTTGACAGTGCTATACGTGCCAGGGACCTGTATAACATTTTGTAACAGAATAGAACTATGTCCGTTGTCAACAACCTCAAGGTTTTGCTATAGAAAGCCCGGTGTGACCAGAGAACAAGTATTTTACCATTTTCAATATCAATTTCTTATAATTTTGTTCGAATGTTTAAAATAATTACGCATTGTACTAACAGTACGCTCTTGTTTACACAATTCCAGAGCCCATAGCGCTCGACTACCGCACCGTGGTGTGCCCGTTCATAGACGTGGTCGCGTACGACACGTTCGAGTACCGCGCGCAGGACGAGGGCGCGCGCGGCGCCTTCGACTGGGAGTTCTACTACAAGCGGCTGCCGCTCCTGCCCCGCGACGAGGAGACCATGCCTGAGCCGTTCGAGTGAGTCTTCTCATGTACGGACTTCTCTACACTTGCTGATTTTCGGTATTTCAACATTGCGAGGCTTTCAAATTTGTTCCTATGGGCGCAAACTTGTGTACGCATCGGTCCTACCAGCTTTTTAAGAGTCATGCTATGAGTACTGGAAGTTACATGAGTTGAATGCGAATAGAAAGTTGGAAAATATTACATACATACATATCTTCACGCTACATCCCTTGCAGACGAGGCAAAGAGTGCCAAATATTCTTACAAACATATCGTGCTTATTTTTCAATTTTTTGGAAAATATTGCTTTTAATTTGTTCAAAGTTTACTGAAGACATGTGGCACTAAAGAGATGATTTACATCTGAGAAGAGTACTTTTTCTCTCTGCCTTTTACAATCAAACTTTTAACTTATAATTAGAATATTATAGAACTATAGGTTTTGAATTTTGTGCTTGTTATATGTTGCAGGAGCCCAGTGATGGCGGGCGGATTATTCGCAATATCACGCTCGTTTTTCTGGGAGTTAGGTGGCTATGACCCCGGACTAGATATTTGGGGTGGGGAGCAGTACGAATTGAGTTTTAAGGTATTACAACTTCCAATATTGTCGATGTGCAGTGTTTCGTAATGTATTTAATAAATAGAATATTAATATACTTGTTAAGATGTATAGCACAGTGAGCCATAGTTTTCTACTTTTGTAATTTTAAAATATGTAATATACTAGTACCTTTCGGTCCCAAATTATATTTGCAATTGCATTTGCAAGTGTCCGGTGTTTCCTTTGTGAAATTAAAGTCATGTTTTAAAAAGCAATGAATGTTTTAAAAAATCAAAATTAATTTTCAAACACCTAACATTAAATTTGGAATACGACTTTAAATTTGGAATGCCTAACAGTTCGCGTACTAAGCTACTAGAGTGACGTAACGCAGTAGGTGTCGCTGCGCAGGTGTGGCAGTGCGGCGGCCGCATGCTGGACGCGCCGTGCTCGCGCGTCGGACACATCTACCGGAAGTTCGCGCCCTTCCCCAACCCCGGCCACGGGGACTTCGTGGGCCGGGTACGTCATCAACACATTATGTATATAGTGTATCATTATTACGTACAGTGCCTCCTGATGTTTATGGTGATCTCCTTTCATTAAATGTAACAACTTAGACAATGTAACATGCCTCGAACAGAACTACAGACGAGTGGCTGAGGTGTGGATGGACGAGTACGCCGAGCACCTGTACAAGCGGCGGCCGCACTACCGCGACATTGACACCGGCGACATCTCCGAGCAGAAGGCGCTCAGAGAAAAGTTGAAATGCAAGTCGTTCCGCTGGTTTATCACGCAGGTAATATATTTTAGGTTGCATAACCCGCTACTACTACTACATGCCCAGCTTGGGAATTATGGGGAAAGTCCATTATGGGGCCTATGTTCACCAGTCGACTTATGCTGATGATGACGATATATCCGATTGGTCGATCTAAATTATAAATGGTGAGTGCTCTGAAGAACTGTTCGAGCTGGACCCTTGATGCATTGGTCACTTGTCGGGGGTTGCGAACGTTCATAGGTGACCACTTACCACTTACTTAAGTTACCTGTTTGTTAACCTGTATATATAAAAAAATATATGCTATTTCTCGTTTCCAGGTGGCGTTTGATCTAGTGCATAAATATCCGCCCGTGGAGCCAGGCCCGTTCGCTGAAGGTCGGGTGAGTGCTCAATGTCATATTCTTTATTTGGAATTGTTACTACGTAACTTCACGCCTGTAATCCAAGAAGAGGTAGATAGCTGAGTGTACTACAGTTCCACGTTTACGTCCCACTATGGAACAGACGGTTAGCTTATTGTTAAACACCGGGCACCAATTGCGAATTACTAGTATAAATTATAGTATAATTTCTAGCCAGAAAAATCCTAATTTTGGTTTCTCTGCCTCGGTTTCGTTGGTCGAGTTGTTACAAACATCACTGCTGATCGAGAGGTTTAGAGTTGGCTCACCCTTCCGCGAACGTAACCACATCACAGCTGAATCGTGGGGGAATGCTGCATGCCACCTCGTCGAGGCATGAACGCGTGATGTTACTTTGTTTAAGTAATCGGTTAGGTCGTAAAAGATGTTCCCAGTACAAGCGTACACCCGGGGCGCGCGCAGGTGCGGCCGGCCACGCACCCGCAGCTGTGCGTGGACGCGCGCGGCGGCGCCGAGCGCGACGAGCTGCAGCTACGCGCGTGCGCCGCCGCCGCCGACCAGCGCTTCGTGTTCACCTGGCACAAGGACGTCAAGTGCGCCCGCCCCCTAAGCTTTAGCCGATAAGCCGAACAGGCTTTTGTTACTGCGGCTGTACACTCTCACCGAGACAGCACGAGGAAACGCGAGTGCGCGAGTGTAGACGGTAGTGCTCCCTCGCTTTGCGCTGTCTTGGTGTTACTCGCTAGCTCTCCGTCCCGAGTCGGTTTTTGTGCTCGAGTCAAGGGGTCTCGCCCCGCCTCACTCAATCTGCGATCGTGTCGCTGTTCACTCACGCTTTTCCCAGCTGCGCTCGTGCCGTCGAACCGTGAGCACGTACCTACTTTATTTAACCGTACACGATGTTATGGAATAACGAGAGTGAATTGAATGTCATTGCAGTATACCACATGGAACTTGTGTTATGGGATCCTCATCACAGCTCATCACTTGGCATCCACAACTGAAATGAGACATGAGAGTGTACATGGGTCACTCCGAGCTTACACGTCTCGACCGACGCGTCTTGGGCGAGACATAGCGAGTGCTCTCGAGCGAGAGTGTGCAACGCCATTATTAGCTTCGATACTGCTTGAAATACGTAGCTGCCATTGTGGCAATAAATTATTTTGTATTATTATTCATTGTTTGAGCGTTTGTTTAAGTAAGAATGAAAATTGATGTATAAGTTGAGATGTGATTTTTGTTTTGCAGGTGTAAAGACAGAAAAATGTGTTGGGACGTTCCAAATTCAGCGCCGAAGAGTCCAGTTTTGTTATACGCGTGTCACCTCGGTGGCGGAAACCAACTGTGGAGGTATCATACGGTAATGTGCACTGTCATTGTTTTATAGGTTTCTTTTTACAAGGTCGATTTTGTAGCTGCACACGGATTGGTTGATTTTTACCCTTAGTTCCGCCATGACGCTTCGTCGGAATAACTCCAGGTGTAGTTCATGCGAGGGATGCCTGTGCCCAGCAGAGTGTCATGTACCATCGGACCGGTATATGCAAAACTATCTAATGTTTTCGTTAAGATGAGGATTACTGTTTTTATTGATTTAATAATTGACATTTTAACAATCCCGGTACTCCCAATTACGTGGGCGATTTTGAGGTTATATTTTGCTTTTCGGCTGTTCTTCTACACTTGAAAGAAAGTGCGTAATTAACATTCCAGGACACCAAAGAGATCACGCCCGGCGGAAACAGAAACAATTGTTTGGAGTGGGAGAAGAGCTCGCGTGCTCTCTATGTGAATCACTGCGACGGATCAGAAGCCCAGCAGTGGACAGTCGATACATTGCACCACGACATGCTAGCTAAATGGGATTCTTTGTATTTAAAAGTTACCGGACCAGTTGAGGATTATTGAGTGAGACTTAGAAAACAATAAGGCAGGAGCAGATATAAATAATGAAAGATAAATTCCATTTCCGTGCCTAGAAATGTAATGACCGTCCGAAAAACATAATTGCGTTCTGAACATTTGATTATGAATAATTGCATTTTTACTACTAAATATACGTTATACATTATCATCAAGTACATATAAGTAATTACATGTTAAACGATTAGATGTAAATGATATGAATAGGTAATTATAACGACTAAAAGGTTGTAACGTATACAAAAGGTAAAGTGATACGTTTTTCTGCCGCCGCTCCGCTGGCGCGCTGCAGTCGCGTGCTGGCACTACGCGCACGTGCGCGTAGTGCCATAGTACGTACTGCTGCGCTTAATTTCAGCGTACCCCATTATTAACTCTGTATATTTTATTATGTACTATTGAGGTTTTCCCTCGCGACATTTCCTTCATCGTTATAAAAATAATTTTAAAGTAATATTTCAATTTAAAACGCACATTTTGTAAAGAGGAGTCGCAGGATTTTAACCTGGGCCCCGGAAGTGTGAGGTTAAATTTCAAACCATTAAGCTATCACTGCTTATAACTGTGTATGCGGTCTGGTATTACGTTTGCCCGTACGTTTACGTTACGCTAATTGTCTTGTTATTTTTATAAAGAATAAAATGAGTAAATCCTCCAGGTATGTATGTATATCGTACTTGTGCTTTAGTTCCAGTTCGCGAACTGAGCGGCGCACGAGAGATTGCTATCGCGAAAACTTTACCGTAATATATGTATGAAACGGTTTAAACGCTTTATTGCTTTCAGTAGTACCAATTGTTTTTATTTCTAGTCGGGTAGCGCTAAATTGATCGTTTATTTTCTGTTGTAAACTGAGAGTTTTTATTTTATTTTTTCAATGTTTTATATAATTATATACATAACTATTTTATGTTTAACAACCGGATATAAGCATTTTGACATTATCGTTACCAGTGTAAAAAAAAATTGTGTCATACATAATAAATATATTTTAAGGTGACAAAAGTAAAAAAAGTTTGTCGTATAAATTTATACTTATTCAATTGGATATACATATAATTATTTATTTTAATCAACGATCGCAAAACGCAAAGATTGTGATTTTATTTTAAATGTAAATATTGGATCGAAGAACATAATTAATAACTTATATTATAGAGTACTTACTAGTTTTAGTCTTCATTCATTCAATTATTCATTCGTTCTTCCATTAATCATTCATTCAATTATAATGAATCACGATTATTCCTTCGTTCATTGTAAACGTATTCTTTCTGGCATTACTCTTTTTTTTATATATCTGTTTTAGAATAAAAAACAACTTTTATTTATATAAGGTAGTCGCTGCGGTAGTTAGGTATATTCAAAATTGGTCTCGACTTAAGTAGTATTATAGTGGGAACGGAAAGGGAAGTGACGAAAGTTACTACACCAGAGACAACAGGCGCGATGTCCGGGTTTAGGTAATATTGTTAGGTATTGTAGTAACGTCAAGTGCGGTTAAAAATACTAGGCACTTGCGTGTTCGCTGTATCCCGTGCGTGAAACGACTAAAGGCGCGGGTCTAACCTTAACTACACCTTATATTCTAAGCTCCACGCATTCCTATTGTTCAGAATTTAACAAAGCCTGTTTTTATTATTCACAAATCCGCAAAAAAGTTTAAAATGAATGTATGCACTAACTTTATCTCAAAATTGAATTAAAACAATGATTCATAAATTACTCGCATACAGTAATTCAGTTACATACATAATGATTGTTTTAAAACAGTTATATTATTAAGGGACTTTAATTACTTTTACTGTATAAATACATAGTGCCAGGTGTGAAACTATTTGTATTGTAGATCGTTTTATAAAATGTTTTTGATCCGTATGTATATAGTTTTTGGGACATTAAGACCATTATACATATGTATATATTTTCTAAATAGAACAACGGTTGTGTTAAGTGTAGTATAATTTAGTACACACACATTAATTTGCTATACTACTAAATTGTTTTTTTAAATTTGACTGTATAAATATGTTTTTGGATTTTTATATTTTGTAAACTAATCATTTGGACACTTAAATGGGATCCATATCTTTGTCCGAAACCGATTTTGTATTTTTGTATTTTATGATACGGTACATCACGCGGGCATATGATTTGTACGTTAGTAAGGAAGTAGCTACGTTTTGGAAAGGACCTTTTGTGAAAGCAAGTCTGTTGAATGTTGCTTAATATTTCATTCTGGTCCAATTAAATCCTTAAGAGTGAGGAGGATACGTTATTTCCATAATTTTAAGTGATGCATTTATAAATATATTTCGATATAAATAAGTAATGTAACAGAACGATGTACCACAAGGCAGTCTATTAACAATGAATTTAATACATTTGTTCGGTAGTTAGCGTCATGCACTATATTTCTAAATGTTTTTCCTACTTTATTTTTAATTATAACAATTTATGGAATTCCACCAAATGATGTTAATTTTCCAGTATCTCATGTTAACAACAAGACTTCTTTATTTTTAATTAAAAGAATTTATTGAATTCCACCAATTAAAATCCCAGTTTCTCAAGTTAAAAACGCTTTGCTAAGAGTTGATCAGGTTCAAGCCCGGAAGCGAATATCTTAGTGTCGGTTCGTAGCTGATACTTATTTTGGGCATTTATATAACAATAGTTTCTTTGATTATATATATTACGAGATAGTGTATAATGGTCTTATATGTATTTGTATTTGATATGTATTTGATAAAAAATAACGTTTCATAATAAACTGTGTTAAACATATCGCTAGTTTTATTAAGGTATTGATGGAATTTGATTTATATTAAAGGTTGTTTTATAATATGTAATATATTTTCGTTTTAAATCCCAGTTTCCTTTAATACAACAACAATAGATAATAAATTTTTAAAAGGATTGTCAATTGAATATTTTTGATGGTGATTTCTTATCAATAATTTTTTAATTTGAAAAATTGAAAAAGAAAACAGGAGGATATTGTTGAATATGCTAGATGACAAACAAATAACAACAACGTAAGTATTCGTTTTAATAAT
>DWTO01006185.1:0-10200 GCA_018244755.1 Jemadia pseudognetus
AGAAAATAATTTCCTTCGAGGTGACGTGTATTCTTGGGGAATTAACACACATTATAAGATGTTATTGCTTGAGAATACACGTAGCTGAGAAGGAAAATACCATCGATTCAAGAGCGCAGTAGTGGGAGGCGGCCGTTACATGACTTGTGTCACAGAAAACAAGCAGTACAGTATTTATAATAAAGATATATTGTTCATTATATACATATATCTACGAGTACGTATTCAACTACAGCCGAAAGTTCCCAAAAGATCGCCATGAGGAAATCATAGCCCAGTATATGACAATGCCATAATACATATAATAGAAACGATGGAAATTAAAAAATATATTTAATAATAATCACTTGGCCTGCCTCGTTAACAGAGCATTCGAGTTCCCAAGTCGTGTAACAATAATAGCAAATTGGAATATATCACATCTAATTATACTGGGTTACCGTAATCCTTAAATAGCGTAACTCGCTAACTTAGTATGCTTTATATTGTCAAACCATAATATCGATTATACGACCGATTCTTTAATATCTAAAGAGCCTGTTCAATTAAGAGATCGTAAGTGGAATTACTGCATATGAACTGGTTGGTTCTTACCGCTCATCTTTATTAAATAAACCATACTGCTTACTGTTCGTGATATAACACGTGTATCATTCGTCTGCGATGCCGAAAAAAGAAGAACATAAATAATTTAAAGTATGATTGTTATTGTAACTATACTTTATACCCTATAATGTCACGAATATCCTTAATTTTAATTATAGAAAGGTATTATTACTCTGTCTTAAGACTGTATTCAATTTAAAATGTTTTTTATCCTGTACCTAACTGATATATTTTATATATTTATATATAACGACCAAAAATCTCGATCTTTGATCAACGATCAAAGATTTTATATGTAACGAGCAAAGGCCCTACGCGCCGTGAAGCCAATGTTAAACAACAGAGTTGAAATAATATATATTACTTTATTTATCATGAAAAAGCATAACGTGTTTTCTTGACAGTGTACTCAACACGGTCACAAGGTGCAGTCCCCGCCGCGACCTCGCTGCGCTCGACGGACGTTGATGGAGACCTTTGTAGGTCCGAAGTCACACTACTTCGGAAAAGCGCACGTGAGTTATGCCGGTACACGATTTAATCAGACATTATAACTGTTGCACTTTCATTCATCGTTCTCTCGTTCACTTCAACTCTATCAGTTACCCCTTCTTGCTCGGAAGCCTGTTGCTGGTTCAAATGTTTATATACATATGTACTATTTATTTTGGATTATAATTAATATGAGTTATTAATATGGGTTGTCATAATAATTAGAAAATATTCATACGGATGTCCGGAGTCCGTCTGTACAATGCGAAATATAATTTTAAAATACATAGGTACCTACCTACATGAAATGTTGGGAGTTGTAGGGAATGTTCCAAGCCCTCAAGTGGGACACACACTGAATGACCAGTTTCAATGCATTGAATTATATTGACATAATATATGGAATAATTATTTATATACATATGTACATATATGTTGCCTTCCTTGATGGTCGCGTTGGTTGCAAGCGCGACTGCCGATCGAGAAAATCTGGGTTCAAATCGCCGGTCAGGCACTATTATTGGATTTTTCTAAGATTTCCTGGTAGTTGCTCGGAGTCAAGATACACTCCCGGTGTATGGTAATAGACTCACCACCTATTCCATAGAGGAACGTAAACGTAACTGGTGAAACGTGGCAGTCTTCTACACTCGTCTGCTTACCTCTGCGAAGATTACAGGCATGATTTTCAAACACATTATCTCTTCCACAGATGCGCTCTCCGATTCGACACACGCGGAGCGGAGCCAATTTCACCACGAGACCGTGAAGCAAGAAATAGTTTTATAACTTAATTTTTACTGAATCAATATTTGTGTATTAGAAACGATTACCTAATTATATTTGTGACGAGATTACTGTATGTTGTACAGATTGTATTACGTTAAAGGTTACGTAGGTAGCTAAGTATCTTAGTTATTGTCTGTATGTTGTTTTACAATAAAGTGTCATGATATAATCAAATGATATTTTCCTGTTGTCTTCCTAGCTGTTTTTCTCCACAACATCAATTTTTATGTAACGGCGGCAATGTATGAATTCAATAAATGAATTAATTACCATTTTTTTGTTTCATTTAAAATGCGTTATCCCTTAATGTAAGATTCGAAAGTAAAAATTTGAAATATATTAGGTAGAAACTTTCATACTTATTTTACATATATTTCATTTAATTTATGAATGTAGAACTTTTCCATTATCATATTAAGAAGCATATTGTATTGTAACTAGTGAAGACGATGATCTATTAAAGTAACAATACCAAACAAGAATATTATTATTTTGGGCCAACAGACGTATCTGACTCCAGTCCATAATACCTATAGATTTCCGATTATATACAATTTGTACATTTTGACACACCAAATGAATACTAATTCAAATTCAAAAGTTAATGTCTTTAAAATATAAAACAATTAACAACTACTATAATTTATTAGCATGACAATGAACTTAGTTATGCCAAGTTCAAGTTGCTATTTTTCTCTTGAATTGTTGGACTAATCGAAGTTTACTATGAAAATTTCATTAACAGATAAATCTACTTTTCGTATTAAGACAAAAACACAAATTTTAAATTTCAAGCAGATATTTTAAAATCCTTTGGAAAATACGTAATTTAGTTATTTTACGATCTAAGTAATTTAAGCAACGTAACGACACCGAGACGATAGACTTTTATACCGACCATCCCGCGGCTCCGTGCCTGCGAGCTTCGGCATTGTTTACAAAACTTCTCCACAAGCAATGCTCCCGTAGACCCGTCAGACATAGCGAATATATTGCTGGCGCCGTTTGACTAGATAAACGAATGATGTTGATTCGAACCATACACTTCTTGCACTAAACATTTACATACAGTTTATAATTATATAGCTTTTATCAACCCTCAAGGCTTATAAGCAGCAGTTGTCTGTAATAGGCGGATAACGATCATTATGAGGTTCTATTTAATTTTTTTTGGCGCTCCGTTGGTCATCTGTTGTAAGGTATTACTATTTCCGAAATAATAATTTTCTTTGGCGATAAGATTAACAGCACGGATACAGCTTGAATTTAACAGTATCTGTGTTAAAATAGTATCGATACAATACGGCTATTAAAACACACGAAAAGATCCATTTAAATCCACTCAAAATTAATTTCGTGACTCAATCCAGAGAAAAATCGTGTTCTGCTTATGCCTTTAGTAAATAATTGTATCTTTACATGTTGCTTCAGATTATAAGTTTTGTGATTTTTTGTGACAGATAGACAATACTTTATAATTCTTTCATTTGGTCTAGATATCGATAGAAAAGGCAGAATAAGAATGACCAAAAAATATTTAATGTTCAAGACAGGAACGGCTCATTTACAGATTCCTTACATTTATACAAAAATCATGTTTAAAGTACGATACGCGATAAACTCATGGCGCTGTTACTATAAACCGAAAAGATATTTAATACTGTAATTTTAGAAAATTCTTGTGTTAAATTGACGTAAATTATCCTCGTAAAATATAAGAAACAACGGTTTCACGTAAGTCTCAAAGATTTCGTTTACAATGAGGACTAAAATGTAATATGAATATTTTGCCTGTTAGGTAATGTAATTAATTATGGAGGCAAGGCAATTTCTTCGCGTTTCAGCAACTGTTTTCCCCAAAGGCTATCTTAAAGTACGAATATTTTCTAAAATAACTTTTTTACCAAGGTTTGTACGGTTTTAATGCTATTTTAATGAAACTCGGATTTTTTGTACTAAAACACACGAACGGTAGAAAAACTTAAGATGGTTTATCTTACTCGTATTTTAAATGGAAATTGGAAACATTTGAAGCGTCGCCAATTTGGTTACTGCCTTTAGTGGCTTATGTACAGTCTATGTAAGGCATAAAATATTATTGTATCATTACGCCATGTCTTTCAAGGGATAGGCAGAGAGAGTAATGTGCAAAATATTAGCCTAAAAAAGTATTAAAAAATTATTAACATGCTGATAGTATTTTGCATGTATAGGTGGTATATATAGGGAGGGGTATATAGGGGTATATAGGGGGTATATATAGGGAGGGTTATATCAAGAAGGTAAGAGACAAACACACAATTTGGAACGAAAATATTTAATGCAATAAACTAAAATCACTGAATGAAAAGGTTATGACTTCCCGCGCTTCCCGTTAAGCATAATCAAAGTAACATATCAGTTTCGATACAACACAATAAGTACCTAATAAATATCCATACAGTTATATATATACATTTGCCGCGCGCAGCAATTTCTTAAACTAAACAATCACCGTTCGTAGAGCACGAAGTTACCTAAAACAGTTCGAGAGTAGCTGCCTCCCACACTCCGAACTGTCCCGTTACAAGCGAACATTGTTCTACACATCTTCGTTGTGACTAAATATTTAGTCTGATATCGCAGACGACGAATTATACTTATTATATATACACACATATTTCTTGGTAGATTTCATACCGACCGTAACACTACATAAGAAAAACGCAATAATAATATGAGAATGCGTTGCAGGCCTGCTCCTCATACGAGCACCGAGAATTGAAATCTTAAAGAATTTATTAAACTCATTTCAATTACATTTCCTTTTCTCTGATCTAGTCCATTTTTAACAAGTAAACAGAATGATAAGACATGATTGAATTTGTATATTCGATTGGCTGTAGATACGATAGTTGCCTATTAAGGCGACATTGTATAATACATACTTTTTCTTGTAAATATCTTATTAATTCTCGAGGGGGATAAAACATAAAGTAGCTACAAAATCACAAATCGCGAAGTAGTTTCATAAGTAACATGACGCCTGTAAACCCCGGGGAGGTAGACAGAGGTATGTACATTTCAACGGTTTAACAATTACGCTTATGTCATCCTAAAGAACAAGTGCTGAGTCTATTGCTATAAACCCGGCACATATCCAGACTCCAAGCCACTACGGTAAAATTTAAGTTACAAAAATCCAATAGTGCCCGACGAGGGATTTGAACCCAGGACCTCTCGATCGGCTGTCGCGCTTGCAACCAACACGACCAACGAGGGAGGCAGTTTCATATTTAATATACAATTCATTTGTTTCAGAAAAGCATATATGTCTTTTATATACAAGATGTGATTACAAAATATTACGTCGTCTGCGTCAAACGTAAAACAAACTTAACTGTCTCTGAAATGATTAAGATTAATAAATAACATCTATGTATATAGCCTTTATTATTACATCTAGTTAACGTTACGGCCAAGAGTTAAGATTATTACCTAAAATGGCGTCATTTAATGTTACAACAGGGAGCAAACAAAACAATCACAATGTGCCCTAATCGTATGATTGACTTCCTCGAGCCACTACCGAATTTAGTACATCTTTAGCGGCGTCACTTTATCGTTACATCTGGAAATAATTTGATCGAAAACAATTTGCACATCGCCAGGCAAGATATCATTAAATCTAGCAACAATATAGATATAATTAAACATTTACTTCTTAAATGTCACTTATTAAGGTTTCACGAGTTTTAGGATGTGTTACTATTTATTAGAACAGAACTGCCATCAATCGTCAGCGTCGGCGGAAGGTCGGGGGGCACATTTTGCGGCGTCCGGTATGGCCGTCGGCGGCGGATCGGCCAACTCCACGTTTTCGTATCGCCGGCGGTCCAGAGTTGAGCTTTCGAAGTCAGTGTTAGAGGCACTGACTTTGTCGGCATTAGCGCCGCTCGGTATGTTTTTATCAATCCCAAGACTCAAAGTATTGTTACGGATAGCCTCGAGGTCGCTGTCCGATTGTTTTCTTTCGATTTCCTCAATCTTTATCGAGCCCTCGTTCCTAAGGTTCGAGGTATTGTTTTCATGAGACCTCGTTTCGTCCGCATGCGGAGCGGCCCCTGCTCTCTCTGCGTTGTCGTTGGACGATGTCGTATTGGTAATGCTTGCGGTGGTTTCGGTAGAATTTTCCCTGGAAGCCATCACTTCTCCTGTATGCGTAGTGTTCGTTTGAGCTGTAGATACGGATGGCGATGTTTGGGTCGTAGACTGAACTGTATTTTGCACGGTCTGCGTGGTTGATTGCGTGGTAGGTGGCGAAGCCTGAGTGCCGGTACCTGGTGCGTCGTGATAAGCGGCTCCACTGGCCAGTGCCGCGATACCCGCCAGGCCCATCATGCCCCCCATCCCGTGGTGAGTACGCAGGAGCAACTGCTGGAGCTGAGCTTGCTGTAGTATCACGGGCAGCTCGTAGTGATGGAAGAAGTACAGCATGGAGTGCTGCAAGCAAAAAGACACAATTAAAAATTGTACATCATTCAAAATACCGGCAATTGGGTATTATCGTTGGGGAAACAGATCGTAATAAATAAACGGTAACGAGATAAGCCGACAATGGAAACAAACGCGGGGAAGAAGTGAACGCTTGTGTACCGACTGCAGATGTTCGAGGCGCATTATGAGACACGTCCGTCGAACTGAGTGGAACTCCTTTAGACAAATAAATGAGCGACTCGTGACAGTGGCACAAGTAATCGCTCCCGACTTTATTTATTTCTGGGTCAAAGTTCCCTCCCCCGGCGACGGCCGACGTAAGTTTTAATTAAGAAACTTGTGACCGCTCCGACTCAACTTTTATTTGAAATTATATTTTCTCATCCCCCATTTGATATTTATTTTTTCTAACACCGTGCACCGGGTTGCGAGTGCGGATAGCCGGGAACACCCTGTGATTTATTGTCGCCGAGTGGCAGCGTGCCGCGGATAATTGAAAGAAATTTGTAACATCTATCAACTTTACAGTATCTGTTCTGCTCTACTATACAATATTGCTTCGTTCTTAGTTGTGTTAATACGGACAAATTTAATGTACACTATTATGACATTATTTAAAATCAGTTAATTACTTACGTCTTATATCAATTACTTTCTGTATTATTTTATATATACAAAGTAAGAAGTCATTACAAATGACAGATTTGCATGAAGAAAATTCATACGGGTATGACCTAAATCCTTTTCATTACGAAAATTACTTTTATTTTATTTTTTTATTATACAAAAATTCACAGCTCTTAAGAAATAACAATATATATCTTCTAAACTTACAAAAAGCCAATGACGGTTTTCATATTTATACAGACATGGCCTATGGCGTAGATAACCCTTTTTTATTGCGAGAAGATTATTACAGACATTGTTAATATATTAAACGCATGTTATTACGGGAAGATTTTTATATAGGTATAGTCTGTGCGCTAAACTTAGAAGGATGAGCAAATTACGAGAAGGGATCCGTGTAGAATCTTCGAAAGATAAAAGAGGTGATCATGATAATTGACTTTCTAAAAACTTATTCGAATATGAATTTTAAAATTGTTCACACAGGTCTCGTTTGTAACGAACCAAATGGGCCGTACGACGTACGAGCGGGGTGATCCGTGGGTGGGATACGTACACGGTTTTAATTAACGCAAGCACCCAAATCTGTTCGCCGATCAACGGTACAATAAAAACGAAAAGGATCAAACGTTTAAAAGGTATTTAATGGACAGAGATGGTGCCTTTTATACGTCCATTAAAACGTACCGCTTTGAGATTTACCTTAGCCCCCCCTTTGATAGGTAGCTGGATGGATGGATACGTGAATAAAAACGTTTGAGTCTATTTTTATAAAATTTCAGATCGTTTGCAATAGATTACGGCCCGGTGAATATTTCGTTTTCATAATAGAATCTTGATTCTCGCACAAAGGAAACGTTGGAAAGGATTTGTGTACCGGTCTGCCTTGTGTATTTTTACTTTGTATTTTCTCCAGCACGAGTGTACTCAAAGTGTAAACCGCTTAAGGTGTGTGCCGTGCCGGTGTTGGTGCAAGGGTGGGGAGTTCGTGTGGCGACTAAGAAACGGTAGAGAGTCTATTCAACACTTCAATGGAGCACCCGCGCTTTTGCTACTGTATCTACATAAAATATGTCGCTTATTCACACAAAACAGTTTTAAACAGTTCACGAGAGGCACGTGAATTATGCCAAGACGGTGAAGAGAATTCTGACGAAAATAAAATTATTTTGATTTAAAATTCAAAGATAAAACAGCGGACAGTTACGTCGCGAGCGTTCCCTTCGTCGGGAGACATTTTTCCGACGCAAAAAAAATCTCTCTTCATTTAACTAATCCCGACGCAAACAAAGAGACTGCTCTCGCGAATTAGAGGCGCCATTTTTTTATACTTGAATTATATTTAATATATTAATTGATATCATTTGGTTACGATATATGTATTATTACTAGGTTTTCGCTATTCGTAATGCCATACATCTCATCATCAGCCTGTTGCAGTCCACTGCTGGACATCGGGCTCTCCTGACAGGATATGCCCATAATGCCCACGCTGGGCATGCGGGGAGGAAACATATAGCCCTATATCATATCATACGTACATGTATACAAGAATATATATACAAATTTGTAAATACAGTAACATAGTTATAGAAAAAAACTCAATTCCTCAGTCTTTTCCATTGTATTTATGGTTTGACAGTTACATATACTTAACTACTTTAATATTAATCATTTATACTGTTTATTAATATAAACTATCACTTTAATATTAATCATTTATACTATTTATTAAAATAAATTATCACTTTAATATTAACCATTTGCACTGTTTATTACTATAAACTATCACGTTAATATTAATCATTTATACCAAAAACAAATGGTAACCCGCATCTATAAAAACAAAACAAGACATTCGCCAATGTATTCCAATTTTAAAATATCACTTTTTCATGTCATATCTAAGTTTAGGCGTAACTACTTCCACGTTTTAAACTAACGTGTTATTCGAACTGTGGCGGACCGCCCTGAGTCCAGGTGAGACGGATGGAATCAAATTAATCGGTGAGTCGTGCGATACGGAGAAAGTGGCCGGAGTGTCAGGTCAAATTGTTTCTTGGAGCTTTCACCGTTGCAGTTTATAAATTATGCTGAGGGCAGTTAAGTAAATAATTTTTTTTGTAGGTTTAAGTATTTTATTTCGTCAGCGTTCAGATGCAGACCTATGTACAGAGAATTTTTATGACGAAAACAAATATACCAATCCGGTAATTTATTACCTACTACCCAGAGGTGGCGACCCTACCTTGAGTGAGACCGCACGTGAGCTTTGTAATGCACTACCATTTTCCATGTAATTAATTCCAGTGTTCAATTTGAAAAATAATTTAGCCTTGTTTCCAATACTGCAAACTGCTGGATATACCACGCGCCAGAATTTTTAATGCCACGAAAGAGATGACAAAAGACGTTTAAAGGATCGATACGAGGGTGCACCATGACAAGACCTAGGGACATACTAATTAGTTAAGCAAACATTAATATAATAGTGCTTAATATAACTCTTGAATATAATTTTGAATACAATCCGCATAGTTTATAAATAAACACACACCCACAAAGTTATACCTATTATACACACATTTACGCGGTATTTTTTGTCTCTACATTATACCTACAACATTGTGTCGCGTTTAATATGTTTGTCGGATTGTGTGCCAACAAGTCCCTTTTAAAAAGAAGGCAATATTTTATTTGTTACATTTATTTTTTGGAACGAATCATCGCTATAACAAACAATATTTGTGTGTATATCCATCTCTCTATAAATATGTATATCTGTTTGTATAGAAGTGTATCAATCTTGTCTTTCTAATAAACAGTTTCTACCGGAAGTATCGTACAAATCCTTCTTATTACACAATTCGCACGTTGAGAGAATATTTGCCATAAAAATGTATCTAATGCTGGATGTTTTATTTACATTTTCTGTATGTACATACATGTGAAAATCTCCGTGAAAAAAAATAGGAAATCTTATACGTTTCTCTGATAAAACGCTATTTCGTTATTTTTATATCGTCATACCTGATCCCTAACGGGACAATCAGAGTACACCAAGTATCAAACATTTCTATGCTTACCAAAATGAAAATTAATTTGAAAAATCTGTAAGTGGTTTTAACCGCAATTTACTGCGCCTTAAACTTAATAACACCGTGCTGCTAATAAATAATGTACCTATATGCATAAATATACTAAAGAATT
>DWTO01006186.1:0-10200 GCA_018244755.1 Jemadia pseudognetus
TGTGGTTTTGAAATCGCTTCAGGCGTTATTAATATAATTTTATTTCCTGATGTGGAGCTCTTCGTAATTGGTCTTTAGTTTTTATTGAAATGTTCTCCACGGGAGACTAGGAGTCGGCTTGGTGAAAGAAAATACCAACATTAAATAGAGTCGTGGGCCGAAAATTTGTATCAATTTTTTGTGGTATAATCAGAAAACAAAAAAATTTAAAAAAATTACAACATCGTATTACATCAATCTTACCCTATGTTAGGTAAATCACGTTAAAAACTATGACATCTGTGCGATGATATGTGACTAAGTATCACGTCAAAACTCGATCATTAAATATTAATCACTATTACAAGTTATCTAAGTTTACAGAAATTGTATGTTTTTGCATAATAAAAAAATTTTTCAGTACCAATGACATACTTAATCATATAGTTCGATTAATACGTACGTCATAGACTATTTTTGTCGTATTATAATACAGAAATATTTACTGTCCACATTTGCATATTTATTTTACCAGTGACATTTGCACGAAACATATTTTTCATGCAAAAAGATGGTAAAACTCTAACAACTCTGTTCCATCGGCGTATCGTTCATGGCGTGACTATAATTATGTCACCCATTAGAACGTCGCGAATTAATTTTGCGCCGGCTTGTCTCGCTGAAACGTCTTTTGTCGGATGGAGTGTAATAATTAGAATTTAATGTAATAAAAGAATGTATACTGCGCAAAAAAATGCATTTATGATTAAATATCGTTTGATGTAACGGTGAAGGAGTGCATCACGAGGAGACCTGCTCACCTTTTAAGTTCCCATAATGTTTTGCAAGTCGCGGGAAGTCTGACAACTCGATCGTGGTTATAGCAGACTGTGTTTTTAATGTCAAAAGGATTGATGACAATTATGGGTTTAAGGATTTAAAAAAATACCGTACATTTTCACTCAACGCATACGTAGACTATAATATCTGTGTGACAATATTTGTCACAATGTCATCGCGAATTCAACTCAAAACATGTCGTCCTCGTGTCACAGCGTCACGCTGACATGCTCTGTCATCGCGTCACGTGACACGCGTTCGCGAGTCATAATTAGAACCTACTGTAAAGACAAACGACCTAAAGAATTTTGTGGCTGCGTTATTAGGGTTGCCTCTTGATTTTTTTCTATTTTAAAATTACAGCTTCATTTAAAATAGTCGAAAAGATTATATATATTTATGAGCATAATAATCTGATAAAATATCATTTACATTAATTAATTAATTAATAAGTGTTAGCTGGATAAGCTAAAAATCACTTCAACAATCAAACTTATCATCATTTCATATGCCATCCTTTGTATACGTCCAATCATCAGAGCATGCACTTTTTCATTCTAAAAGCGACGTTCATGATCTAGGGAACTTAATAATATTATTCAGACACACAATACGCGGTGTCCCTGAGTAAAGTTCGTAAGAGATGTGACTAACGAGTCGACAGCACAGACCGTTAGCTGAGCGCGGGACGACCCGAAAATCCACTTAGCCGAGTTGTGGCGGAAAGGGTTGCTACCGGTTAGCAGGGATGACGGCTTAATGCCAGTTATTAAATACACGGACAGATTTAAAATTGTAACGCAATGCTGTTTTATATTCAATTTGCGAACCGTTTCGTCTATAGGTAGGTAGGTACCTATATTTTATATTTTTATTCAGTGCTACATTTATAGTAGGCTGGGTTATAAGTATAGTAATATGATTAATTTATTGAGAAATAATTCAGTAGGTAGACTATTTGATATACCTACTTATGTGTAAATAATTATTTTCACTTTTAAAAAAAACTTCTTGTAAGAATATTTAATTTCATACCTTCTAGGTAATTTTCCCAGTACTGAACTCCGTATAATATTCCTTAAAAAAGATTTATGATACGCGAATTTAATTCTTCATGAAAAATATTGAGATACATATAAAATCTTGGAATTTCAAATAAAAATTATTAGAAAAAACGTAACGTAAAGTTAATTATTAAAACAACGCCTGTGGTCCCCGAGGAGGTAGGCAGAGGAGTGATTCACGTTTCACCAGTTAGGTTTACGTCTCATTATGGAAAAGGTGGTTTGTCTATTGCCATACACCGGGTACAATCCGGAATACGAGCCACTACCTACTAAAAAAAAAAAACCCCGGGATTTGAACCCAACAATCTCGTTCGCCATTCGCACCACAATCAACGACGCAGCCAGATAATTGTACATTGCTATAATAGGTATTGCTTTTGTTTTCGAAAAGGAAAATATCGAAATTTCAGAAGTCTATAGCCTATATTGATAGGTTGATAATATAAAATACATAATACAAAGGCCATTTTCATGTTCAATATGGATAGAGTATGTTAATAAACTCTTTCATATGTATGACTATCTTGTGGGTAATATTGCAATCTTGCAACCAAAAAGAAATGCATGACAGCTAACATCGTGTTGACTTCTACTTGGAATTTTCAATTACAGTTCAAACTACTATATCCAATTAGACAGTAGAATCATGTTTTTGTCAGTTAAGAATTGGGAAAGCTTCCAACTATTTCAATATGGAGTCTGTGTTGAGAACTATGCCAAGTATTCCGAGTGCTGGTTTTGGTAATTTGATAAGTTAAAAAGATATTCTTACGAGTATGTCGTGACATTTAAATGTGTGGAACATTATTGTTATTCAATTCTTTACCAAAATCGCACTGGAGCAACGTGGTCGAGTGTGCTCCAAGCATACCGCAATTTTGAAAGAAACCCATGCCCAATAGTGGGACGGTAAAAAAAATTGTGGTTTTGCAATAATATTATATCTTTATTATTGAATACCACAAGACTATATCTTTATTATTGAATACCACAAGATTATATCTTTATTATTGAATACCACAAGACTAGTGGTATAAAATTCTATCCTTGAATTTATATACTGAAAATTCAATCTTCATTTCCCATTACACAGCAGTAACGGATTGGTCGAACGGTCCATTAGTGACTGAAATTAGATAATAGTTATATAAATGTAATGTGTCCATTATGTTCAGTGTCTACTTGGACTGAAGAAGTATAGGCTTCATTAAACCTGCAATACAAATATTTGGATACATTTTCTCAAACATAATGTATGTATAACTGATACACCTTTTAATAATGATAGTGTATATTTTATTTTCATTAGTTTTAGACGACCAGTAATTATCCTCGAATTATATCCGTGTATTGGGATATCGAAACGACAGTAAAATACTACTAAAAATATCGGTAACAAATCGTCGCAGTACACGCCGTCGAACGAAACGAACAACCGCGTTATGGTACTTCGTCGCCTCTCGATCCCTGATTACTGATTCGATCGCTGGCACGACATCAAAATGCTAATCGCTGAGAACTCCACTCGGATAAACTACATTACGTCGGATGCTCAGATGTTCAGTTTTACAGCTAGCTCAGAACAATCCGCGTCGGGGGAGCAAGAGAGCAAACTTTTAATTGGCGTGCCATTAGGACGGGCGGGAAGCACTAAGCGATTTGTGGTGTACCGGCCTGCCCTCCCGAGCTTTTAATTTCTATCTCACCTCGCTCGGGGTACGTTGATTATGTATTCCGAATTCGGATTACGTATTACAAGTGGGTATCCCTCGGTGTGTTATATTTTGATAAAGAGATTCTGAATAGTTTGATGTGTTATATTAATTCATTTCCGCGTCGTGGCAGGTATATTAAAATCACATATGAACAACAAATTTAATAAATAGGTACAGGAAAAGCAAGTACGGTGTCTATCGTGAAAGTAAATTGCTTTCTTTGTAACGCGAAAAAATTATCTGATGGGCTGTTTAATTATAGTTTTAATAACAGTTATTGAATAAGTTGAAACCATTATTAGCAAAAATTAATTGGACGAAAGTTCCAATAAGGTTACAAGATACAAATAGGTAGCTAGTACCTACTACCTACATTTGAAAACCAAGTCCGTATACCTACTACGATCGGGAGTCTACCTCAAGACAGAACAATACTGTACCTACTACTTGTGAAAGGGTGATAAATTTATATATGAAAATAGGATTCCATTAATTGAACCTGAAGTGGTTCAATTAATGGAATCCTATTACCTATTACACAATGGAACAAAAACAGCGTAGATATTTACTATAGATTGTCTACAGTAACGCACTAGTAGATCTTACTTCCTAAGATAAATATGTATAATCACTAGTAACTTGCATAACAGAGAGAAACAGCAAGTGAAACACTCATAGCAACCTCGAGATGAAAGGATGTCCGAACAATAGGTTCACATTATGAAAACATGTATATGACGGTCTCGATTTGAGTTTTAAATTTGACAATTACGACGCACGCTCGTTGGAAACTTACGTTTTTCTAAAACAACGGAGTCAGCTGAAAACGGCATGTCTTCAGCTAACGACAGCTCGTTACCGCCACAAATCTTCAACATTACTACGTATTAAAACTCTAAAACTTGACTCAAGTTGCCATTTGGCTGGAACAAAAACTTTCTTACATCACGGCGATTAAAATTCAAGTCTCGATTTGCACTCGACTCGTGAAAATATTTGACGCAAGGCCGGTTAAGAAAAATGTTTTGATGCCTGTTTGCAATTCTTGTATGCCCTATACCTTTAGTGTTATTACGTTTATTTTTTCGTAAATGTCAATGTAAATTAATTTGTTAAATTACATATTTGTAACATATTTTGAATACAATGAGGTCGAAAACTGCAAAATTTTATTTTCATCTATACTCTTGGGTAAATAGCATTATTAAATATTAAATCACATCTAAAATAATGTTGTAATAATTGTAAGATTTAAAATACATTGTCACATCGATACAGACATAAGTAGAAAAATATTTTCTTACACAGTCCATTAAAGTAAATATGTCCATTATTATTACGTAACGAAATCCATAAAATCTATAGGTACAAATAGTGCATATTGCAGCTTTATTACTTAATGGTTATAAAAATATTCGAAATTTAAAATTGTAAATTTTCGCTATTTTCAATACGCTTTCCACATTTCATTCGCAAGTGGCGCTTTTCGCAGATTTTCACTTGCAACCCTAAGCGTATAAGGGTTGTTTATAGTACATTAGACAATGCATAGATGGCACCACCTTCCGCCCCCTGCACCAATCTCCCACAACGGATTATAGATGGCGTTAGTGGTAGTACACGTTTCACGTCATGTATTTGATTAATTATGTTGTTCAGTTTAAATTTTAAATCACGCAATCATTATTTGTAACACCATTTTAAATTTTCCCATTTAATCTATTGATTACTAACAAGGGAAAATAACATAAAAACTTTACAAATGATCACGTAGATGTGCAAACCTAATCCACAAATTGATATATTAGAACTTTAAAAATACCGTCGCTTTAGGGCTTAAGCTAAGTTTAAATGTTAACGGTAGTATAAACGAAACCTAAGCTCTAACCTTTCATCATATCTTGAAAAGATTTAAAAATTATTTTGCTACCACTATAAAACAAAAAAATTAGGTAATACATTTTTCTATGAATTCGCGTAATACGTACACAGTCTACTTATAACAATGATCAGTTTCCTACATCTTAATAGGTATTAATTTATTGTTTGTTTTAACGGATATCTGATAGTTTCGCGAGATATTAAAAAGCGTTTCTATTGGAAAGCTCTTCGCTGAACGTGAGCACCGGCTGCAACAGATTAGACACGCTAGCCGGAACAATTTTTTAATATCCCCAAACAAGGAAGGCGAGACGTATGTACGTTGGAAACATATGGATACAAATTCGGTACTTTATATATATTTTATTAATTAAAATATTTTTTACTTTGTCCCACAATACATTGAACTGCGAATTTAATGAGTTATGAGTTCAAATCCTAGGTCAGGAACCATATTGGATATTTCAAACTTAGATTTTCTAGTAGAAATTTGTAGTAGTGGCACGGAGTTTGGAAACGTGGGACTGTACTACATGTATGTACATGTTTATTAATTTAATAACCCAAATAAAGTATGTTATTATGGTGTACTTATATGAAAAAGAGTGTCATATATTTTTATGCCAACAGACCTATCGGGCTTCTTGTTATTTTTGATCCGATGGTCGTAAGGCATATCCTTGCTAGTATAATGTCTTTAGGACATTAACAGTGTGGGAGCGAGTTTGACAGGCACAATACGTGTCGCGGCCCGAATTACCATACACGCTTGACGCTGGCACTTGTCGCTCCAGCAATAACAATATGTGACATCACGCCTGTGTTTCCCCGAAGGGATAGGCAGCGGAGTGTAGTACTTTTACTTTACACCAAATATGTTATATGTCTCATTGAAGGGCTTGATCCTTGGTCCTAATTGCTATACACCGGGAAAAAACCCATAATCCGAGCAACTATTAAGAATTTCAAGTCAGCAAGACCCGATAGTGTTCAAGCCGGGAATGAAACCCAGGACGTCTCGGTCGATCGTCGCGCCTACAACCGCTTGACCAACGACGCAGTCAAAAATTCGCTTTGTACATATTATATCTGTTAGAATTCTCCAAAACTAGTGAGTGAAAGAATGAAGAATGTATGCAGTAGAAGCGAATTAAGTTAGCAAATTTCGTCATATTTGGTATTAACTGTTCTCTGCCTAAATCTTAACGAACCTGGTATAAGAATTTAATAAAAAAAAATGTCAATAGGTAATATGAAAAATGAAAAATCGAATTGTTTTTTTTAGTTCGCATTGATTGATTTCTATAGTTACATTTTAAATACATTGATCGACAGCTGTACCCGGATTGAGTATGAATAATATCTTTGCGAATATCTTTGTGGGTGGTCTGGTAATGAGTCATGACTTTCATATCACATAGAATTAAACAGGATTATAATTTATCGGATTATAGCCACGCGGTGTATCACGTTGCATGCGTGAAAACTAAGGGCTTTGGTCTTCAATAAGACCTATGTGATTAATGTGCATTAATATGGATGGGTCGTTCAGATTTATAACTGCACTTAGCTGCAATTGCGCTTTGATGTCTAACATGTATGTAAACACTCATTGGTGATAATTAGATTACTTTGAAAAGCATTCGAATGAATTTCGTATCACTGATATAAATTTTTAATTAGTGTCTTGTTGTGTTTGTGTTCATTTTCATCTATTGTATGCAGCTGTTGTCTGAATTAAACGATTTGACAACCCATTACTTGACACATACCTCCGGTCGTAAGTGGATGATGCCTGAATTGTGACGAAGGTATTTGCCTTTAAAATTATAAAAGTCTTAAGTTGTGACCATTGCTATCTCATAAGAATTACCACGGCAATGCACTCTTATCGTCCTTTCTGTCGAATGCATATCGGTCATATGTTAGTCGCGCGTTTCTATGAGACCGTGGCAGCAAAAGCAAATAAGGAAACCTAAAGTAAATGTTTAATTTTTAGCAACAAAGGCCTTAGAAACGGGGGATCGGTTTCCAACACGGATTTCCAATTAAGTGAGGGCTGATTGGCAGGTCGTTAGTCAACGCTGCGAGTTGAATGTGGCCGCGGCTCCGCGCTCCGCGCTCCGCACTCCGCCTCGCTTGTTACCGCTCCGCTGACTATTGACAAGTGATAGCTAGGTGCCCTGGAGCCTTCCTAATGTAATTTCGCTGAAATTCAAGCCCTCGATTGTTATTTATAGAGTTGTTCTATTATTGTTTTCTGTTTTCGTTAATGATTTATATCCACTGATTTGTAACTACTGTACGTATCTTTTTAGTTGTTATTTGTCTACGAAAGAGTGTAAATATCTAAACCATAAAAAATATCAATATCTTCCAAAATAAATGTAAATATCTATGATTTCCAAAGTAACAGTCAGTTATGTGTTGAGGCGTTCTTTTCTTTCTTTTACTTGTACTACTGTAAAAGAAACATGAACTATTAAATTTAGATTTGTGTACGTAACATAACTAGGTATCTAAGATTGTAAATGTGCTTGTTTATTTGCGAAATAATGCAAGAATTTGGCGGTAAGGCAGGGAAAAGGCGTCACAGCGTTTCTTAAAGGTGGCCCATATACACTAATAAACTGATAAAGTGCCGATAATGATGTTATACTTACCTACTGAATAATGTTATTTCATATATTCTTTATCATATTTATTATATGATTTGCTGATAAACGAAAAATTATATAGGTATGCATATTGCAGACTCACGCACTTAATAAATTAATGTGTCTTTTCGCATAACGCTGCATAAAATACGAGACCAATGGACTGGAACACATTATCATTATTGGAGTTATTAGGAATAGTTAGATTTTTGTAAGACACGTATAATAACGTATTGGAATATAAAGTAAGCTATGTATGAAAAGGCTTTAATGAAACGACATAGCGGATGTCGTTAATTACGCAACGACAAAGAATGTCTCTACATAAAACATGATTGATCACCCGGCGGCAAGAAAGTGAAGATATCGTGGAGGAATAGAGAGAAACATTAAGTGTATTCCTATGTCGGCCCTGATATCATTTTCATAGGCCACCCCGTCAAGGTTTCTGCATCCCCCTTAAACGATAGCGGACAGAGAAATCTATGGAGTGGACAATGAGACACAACTTTATTTTTTAATTAGTAGAGCAGTATTTTGTGTACTGAAAAAATAGGAGCTGATAAACCAGTTCGGTAAAAATTATTCTTAAGAGACTTACGTTTAAAGAGTTTTGTTAAAATTTGTACTCTAATGTTTAACATAACGTTGTATACTATAAGAAATAGTTATGGTTTAAATAACAATATTTTATTATTTCAACGATACAGGTAGGTACCCACATAGAAATAATAGATAACAAGAAAAAAAGATAATATTTCGTAAGCCTAGATGTTATATAAAAATATACATCTACAATATCCACTTCTAAAATGCTTTTTTTACTTCTCAACGAATACCTAATTCTGTTATTTGTATTTTTTGGGGATTCGACTCTACATCAGTCCCGTATCTCACAATACAGCCATGATATGGTAAGGCGTCGGAAAAAACAGGACGTTTCAATCGAACACCGATCAGTCTTCGTCATGATCGACGCTAGCAGAATCGAACTGTATATAACGAACTCTACGGCAGGTAATGTAGAGTTAACATAACTATTTTGTCGGTGAACATTATTTGTCCACTTGGAATTATTCAAAGCAAAAGTAAATAGGCTCTTACTTGGTAAAAGTTCTATATCTTAGACTAGTCTTGTTTTCCTGCCATATGGTTATATTATAGCAAAATGGGAGCCTATGGTGATGAAAGAGATTTACAGACTTATTATATTAAACATAATGTTAATTATTTTAAACTTAACAGCACGTTTGTAATCCCCGAGGAGGTAAATAAAAGAGTATAATATACTCCCATGTTTCATCAGCTACGTTTACGTCCCATAATGGACTAGTTAGTGAGCCTATTGCAGGACTCCATGACACTTCGTAAATATGTTCCAAATTGTTGTCTAATTTTAGAGAAAATAAAATAATACTACATTTATTATTTGAGTATATAAATGTGCCATCCAATATATTATGAAGAATAATTACCACGAATACAGGTTTAATAAAGATACTAATATTTAACACAATAAAATAGTTTTTTTTTTATATTTCTGTGTCTAAATTTGTCTAAATGATATTTTCTATAAAAATCACAACTTAGTCCAAGTATCAATAGTGCACTTTGATTAAGTTGTAGTCTAAACTATTTAAAGAATTTTATGGTTCTCATCGGAATATAACGGATATACTAAACAATGTATAGGTAGATTTAAAAAATCGAGAAGCAGGTTCACGTTTCCGGCGGACATACGATCAATTTACAAAAAAAAACTTAATGCTTCAAAAGTAAAATAAATGTGTAACGAATTCATTAATATTATTCGAAACTATTTTGTAGCCTCTTTCGAAGTGGATATGCAGATCCGTGTTAATCTCATATTTTCGTGATTAATTTTATTTCGGGCACATTTCTCGAATAATATTGTCTCGTAAATCAGTCCGCGGTGTTTTTCTTGGAGCGCACGCGGCGGCCATGGTATGTTTAGGATCACGCACACCCTGGCACTGTCTTCGGCGAAACTGATAAACCGCACTAGGATTGTTTCACCGCTAAGTTTAGACTGTAGAGATG
>DWTO01006187.1:0-10200 GCA_018244755.1 Jemadia pseudognetus
TAGTGTCCGTAAGAGCATAAAATTGCAAATTATTAGATGACGGCATAGCAAGCTCTGACACGGCCGAGCGCTGGGAGGCAGCGGGTGCGGAGTGGAGCGCTGATGGCAGCGCGGAACACGCTGCGGACAGTGTAGGCACCGGCGTAGCGGACAGTGCGGACACGGGCCGCGCGGCGCTGGCGGCGCGCTCGGCGGCGCGCTCCCACCAGGGCCTCTACCGATGCATCGCCGACAACGGCGTCGGGCCGCCGCTTGTCAAACATGTCAATGTCACAGTGCATGGTTAGTTTTCTTTTCAAATTCAAATTCAGAAATTAGAACCTGTCTTATCAATTACAGATAAAGTATATTATTTTACAATTAATTAAATATATATTTATTAAAACGGTATAACCACTTGCAATAATTGATAAGAATTAAATTCTCTAATACACATCATATTAATAGAAGGCATGGTTCGTAAGTAGAACCGGCGCACTTTGGCCCGCTGAGCGAGTCTCGCAACGTATCGAGCGTCCGCGGTCGCGGCGCCGCTCTGGCGTGTGCGGCACGCGGCGACCCGCCGCTCACGCTGCACTGGACGCACCGCGGAAATCGACTAGACCTGGACTCCTACAGGTTAAGATGTGGCTTCAATAAAGCTTATAGCAAAACTAAATTTATGATAACTTCTTTAACGTTTATTTTACGTTCTATGTATATACTATGAACGTCACCTGTAACTATAATAGTACTAGTTGTCAGCTATTTAATATGTATAAATTAACAGTAAGCTGATTGGTAAATAAAGAAGGTCCAATAGAAGCGGAATACTTCATAGAGCACATGACTAGCAGGTGGACGATATCAGAAGTGCGCACGAACGACGGCGTGCGTTCGACGCTGACGCTGCGCGCGGCGGAGCGCGGCGACGCCGGCGAGTACCGCTGCCTCGCGCGCAACCAGTACGGCCGCAGCGAACTCACCGTGTTCCTGCATGTCGAAGGTACTTAGAACATAAGTAGATGCAAGAGAACAAATACAACAAAAACTATTGTTATTATACCATCACGCCACGTCCGTTACGGGATATGTAGAGAGCACCGACTACCAAATATCCTATTCTATCCTAACAGACCGACTGTACTTATTTACATTCATCATTCTATTCATACATGCACACTTATATGATAATGCAAGAAAAAAACTCAAGTTATTAGTTTGTTACCCTGTCACGGAGAAGTCATATTGGCATTTTGACCGTAGGGTTTGAAACATTAGTTTATCGTATAACTACGTATTTATAAAGAGACACATTCACGATAGAAACTAGCTGTTAAATTCTTATTGAAATAAGTAGTAGGTATTACTTACTCCTGTAGGTACGTACCTACTATCTTATACTTATATAAATATAATTGAAACCAGTGATTGCTTTAAAGTGAGCTTTCATAATTAATTATCGCATTTTATTTCAATACTAAGTGGGTAGTTTATCATGAGCTACTGCAACGTTTGAAAGAATCTACGTATAAACCGTATTAATTACTGTTTTATTTAGCAGTAAAAAAATCGGTTCATATTTCTTTTCGTAGGTAATATTTTTAAAGCCCATTAAATTCATTGATATCCCTTATACACTTTTAGCAGCAAATTTTCTTTCAAATATTTGCCCTTTCACCGTTACTCAGCAGTTTTGATTCAAGTCAATATTACAAAACTCATTTTCAGTCGCCAATTAATTTTGCAGTTGCTTAACTTCCCAGATTGCTTGCGGTTTGCAACCGCATCAGAGCACGAGCGCTTCAACTAATTATTTCCTGTTATGTAACACATGCACATATGTATTTCTGACATTGGATATTAAGCTTCAATTTGTTTCTGTTCTTTTCTATGTAATCAATACTTACTAACAAATAAATATTACTGTTGTATTAACATATACAAAGCTATAAATCAATCAGAAACAACAAAGTGTTAACTGCGAAGTGAAATGAGCTTTAGTTTAACTACATTATTATTTATTTATTTAGAACCACCGGAAGCTCCTCGTGGGATACGGCTGGGCGGCGCTGGCGCGCGCTGGGTACGCGTTATTTGGTGCGCGCGTCGAGACTTACGCGCACACTTCGCCGCACTTGCAACGCCGCTCCATGCACTTCCGCCACTCGACCCCGACGCCAATCGCCATATCCTGAATCTTACCATGGAATCAATTCTCGATGACGGGTATTACATTAGCTCAAACCATTACATTTAAGTTTTGAAACGCACTTTTCGTCACACGGCTTAATTAATTATCAAAATTGTCCACTGTTCACAACGACAACTCAATGTATTTCAAATAATTGGTCAATTATGTTGATGTGGCAAAGAATCCAAAGATAAAATTCTTAGTGTTCTGCTTGCAGAATCGATGAGAATGGCATGAGCTCTTTAAGTGCAGTGCTTCGAGATCTGCGCCCCGCGACTGCTTACTCGCTCCGCCTGTTTGCCACTAACCACGTCGGCCAGTCGCCGCAGTCTGACGCGCTATTGTTTACTACTTTAGAAGAAGGTGCACATAATTTTACTTCAATACATATTTTATTGTCACAAACTCTGTTTAAATGCGGATTTCACATTGCAGCTCCAACAGGATCACCGCAAAACATCCGCGTAAGACCAATAAATTCCAGAGAGTTACACGTCACGTGGTCGGTAAGGAGCCGTAAAGTTTTTACAAGTTACATTTTGACAAGTTTCAAAATATGTCTACTTTGAAATGGGCCTTAATATTCTCAGGCTCCATCGCAAGATACTTGGAACGGTGAGTTGCTAGGCTATGCCGTATCTTGGAGGGAGCTGGACAGATTCGGCAGTGCAGATGAAACGGAGGGCGAGATTGAAGGCGGAAGTGATGCAGAGCGCGGCGGGCGGGCCGTGGTGCGCGGCTGGAGCAGTGCGGAATTAGCGCTGTGCGGCTTACGCCAGTTCGCACGTTACGCACTCGCCACACGGGCTTTTAACCGCGCCGGTGCGGGGCCACCCTCGCCCACGGTGTATGCTACCACTGCTGATGGAGGTAAGCATTACCGACCTGACGTACCATTCTCGTGTCGTGGGCTAGCCTCGATACGGGTTCGTGGTGTGATCAGTATATATGTAAAAAGTGATTAGCGTTACTGTACGTACACAAACCTTCACAGCATTGGCAGATTTGGCACTACCGGTCCCTCATTAAAATGGAAGGACAACGTTCTACGATATATCCTATTAGATATCAAAGGCCATTTTTCTTTCAGTAACGTTGTTTTTTTTTAACGTTCGAATGTTCGTACGAACGAACGTAAGCATGACTGTGGAATGTACCTAACTCTGGCAAAAATATAGATGGCAAAAATATAGATGGCAACAAAATATGTTACATTAAATCAAACTTGTCTTCAGTACACAATACAATAATATGTGCATTTAAACATATAAATGTTACTTTAAAATATTAATGTATTGATCCAGTTCCATCGGAGGCGCCGCTTGCGGTGTCATGCGAGGCTGTCTCGGCGCGCTCGGTGCGTGTACGCTGGAATCGCGCTCCTGCGCACTCGCG
Source organism: Jemadia pseudognetus (assembly GCA_018244755.1). Lineage (NCBI taxonomy): Eukaryota > Metazoa > Arthropoda > Insecta > Lepidoptera > Hesperiidae > Jemadia > Jemadia pseudognetus. Next base: position 3,569 of record DWTO01006187.1, read on the forward strand.
CGCTTTGCACGGATATGACTTGCATTACGCGCCATTGCATGTCTCACAATGTAAGACACACATACATATCTTAACACCAAGTCCCTGACGGGACAGGCAGATAACACTTAGTGCCAAATAACTCCATACTTACAGATCTGCCACACTTATTCTACGTCCATCACTCTCTTCATTCATGCGCACCGGTTAGGAGACATATGATACCCCATCAAAATGTAATTTATGTATTTATGTATTATGTATGTATAAAAAATGTATGTTGAATTTTGTCAAGAAAACTGCTATATGCTGCAATATATTATTTTTAATGACGGTATAACAGCATGGAGCGGTACCGTGGGTACGATGACCGCGCGCGCAACAGACGGCGCGGGCGGCGCCGGCAGCGAGGCGCTGCTGCAGGGGCTACGCGCCGCCACCAACTATTCCGTGGTAGTGCGCGCGCGCAACGAGCGCGGCGCCGGCCCGCCCTCGCCGCCCGCCTTCTGCGCCACCGCCGAAGACGGTACATGTTTGTTCACTCTGTGTTGCTGTTAGCGCTGTGTCCTTAAACTCAAATTATTCAGTTGGAACATAATTATCTATTAGTCCCATGCTTGCTTACTCAAATCTGCAACAAAGATGAATTTGTTTACTGCCATTTTAGTACAGACTGAATAATCATTTGTGAGTAGAAGTATGAGTGAAAACTGTAGGCAACATAAACAAACTAGTCACGATCTTTAAGGTTATGTATACACAAAAGTAACTTACGAGCTGTATAGATACGAGTACTTTATATTTTAAAATTTTTTACTGTTCAATTTATGAAGCAAAGAAGTTCAATGTATATTTAAACACAAGTAGTGTAAAAACAAACTACGGCACAGTTCCGGGCGCCGTAGAGGCACTGCGCGCGTTGCCCGCAGCGCCGGACGCGGTGCGCGTGGTGTGGCTGGCGCCGGGCGAGCGCGGCGGCCGCCTCACGCACTACGCACTCTACACGCGAGAGCTTGGCAAGTACGGTCAGAGCAATCATTTTTAAGCCATCTTATAGAAACTATTTTAAATAGTGTAACTAAGCAAATGTTGTTACCACCAAAAGGGTGTTCACGTTCTCACGACTTGCCTCCGTTATCGTACTTCACAAATTCAGGTACAGTGCCAGATGTATTTCCAATGGAATTAGTACTATAGACGGACGGCCAATTTATTTTATAGGATTGTTAATAATCGGGACTAAGTTTCATCCGAATTTAACTGTGTTTGTAAGTAAAAACCTGCTTGGATAATGATATCAAAAAATGTGGGATAAAATTAATAGGATAATGTAAATGCTTATAAAAATATATTTCGTTTCTCCATGTTACATGACGATATACGATACGTTTGAAGCGGTTGCATAGTTAATTTTAAACAACGTTTTTTTAAATGAAGAGTGAGCGGTGAGTGGTCGCAGCGAGTGGACGTTGGAGAGGTGGCAAGTGAGGACGCAGAGCACGAGGAGGTGTGGCACGAGGTACGCGGGCTGCGCGAACGCGTCGTTTACGAATTTTGGGTCCGCGCCAACACCGCCGCAGGGCCCGGCCCACCCAGCAGGGCCGTCACCGCGGCACCTACTTTCGTCGGTGAGTTCTCATTCTTAACTTAAATAAAACTAAGCAAACAAATAAAAGCAAATAAAACTAACGCACCCTGACCGGTCAGCGTCGGCACGTATATCCTCGCTGGGGCGCGAAGTGCGCGTGGCGGCGGGCGGGCGCGTGCGGCTGCGCTGCGCCGCAGTGGGCACGCCGCCGATCGCACGCCGCTGGGCGCCGCTACCCGCGGGACACACCCTCACCGACACCGGTGACCTCGTCATACACAGTCAGTATCTTACTATACAAAAAACATTCATTAACAGGCTGATTCTGCAGTTACAAAAGAAATATGATTAAAACAAAGTTACTAGCTGTCACCTTTCCGCGTAATAAAAAATGTTTAATATTAATTTTATTTCATAGTTGCTTGCTTAATATTAATTTTATTTCATAGTTGCTTGCTTAATATTAATTTTATTTCATAGCTTATTAGCTAAATATATTTTTAGTATGTTGCAAAAACCATTTTTAAACTTTTATTATTATCCGACTTTTTAATAAGTATTTTATAATGAAGTATTGTTATTATTATATTGTCCGACCGATCATTTACGAGGTAAACAAAGATCTCCAAGTGTAAAATAAATTTGATAAAATATGCACAAATTTAAAATTTACAATATAATGAAAACAACAATGAAACATTTTTGAAGGCCATATTTATACAGTGTCACTAGCCCGTCAACGTACCATCTCAAACTGTACTTTCATCTTATATAATAATATAAACTTCAGCTTAATTCATGCAAAAATTAGCGTTTCATGAAATGAGCGTAGCGTTTCCAATTAGAGGTGGAGCAGCAGTGGTCGGGCAACTACTCGTGTTCAGTGCGCAACACGGCGGGCGCCGACGCGGCGCACTTCACGGTGCGCGCGCTCCTGCCGCCCGCCGCGCCCACGCCGCGCCTCGCACGCGCCGCGGTGTCCGAACTGCACCTCGCCTGGGACCCACCGCGCGATGGCGGCGCGCCTATCCTCGGTATCACACCAGTAGTAATACATTTTCCCCGCGCACGTTCCTCATAGGGTAATTGTATTGTAACGAATTTTTTATTATGTTATACTTTTCTTCAAATCCTCGTGTCCTTTAAGCCAAAACGCGAATATTAATAATTAATGTAGTAACGTAACAACACACCTGTAATCCCGGAGAGGTAGGCAGAGGAATACATGTAGGACACTCCCACGTTTGACCAGTTACATTTACGTCCCACAATCGAATAGGTGGTGAGCCTATTGCCATACTCTGGGCACATATCCAGACTCCGAGCCAATACTAGAAAATTAATATTACTAAAAATTTGTTGTACCCGACCCGGGAATTAAACCCAAGATCTCCTGATCGGCAGTCGCGCTCGCAGCCAACACGACCTACGAAGCAGTCAATTAATGTAGTAATTCGAGTATTTTGACTCAGTCAGCGATATCAGCCGTGTTGTTAAGCTTACGTAATTTACTAAATTATTGATATAATAAAAAACCAAACACAAACAGCTTGTTCTATATGATGCTATAGTATATGGCCAAGCATATTAAATAGGGTTCAATGTAGGCTGCTATTAGTCGGTCGGGCGGGCTCAGGTCCATAATAATGTAAATCTAGGAATACCTAAAACATGAAATCCATGCGTACGACGCCCCAATTAACAGTTCTTAATACATATAATAATAATGGAGAAACGGAATAATGCAGTAAATATATAAATTACAATAATAACAACAATAATAAACAACAGTAAATATATAAATTAATTTGCTACAGGCTACACGGTGTGGTGGTGGCGCGGGTGGGAGGCAGGCGCGGGCGCCGCGCGCTGGGCGCGGGTGGCGGCGGGCGAGTCGGCGCACGCACTGCACGGGCTCGCGTGTGGCGCGCCGTACCGCGTGGCTCTCCGCGCCCACAACGCCGTCGGCGCCTCGCCGCATTCACGGCCCCTTCTCCTTCGCACTCGAGGCGACAGTCAGTGCCACAAACATTCTACCTTTTATTCCAATATTTCCACATTTGCAAGTAATATAAAAGATTCCTTCAGTAAAGTACCTTTTTACTTTAAACTAATTTAATTGGTGCATAAGAGGATTGTATATGCGTAGAGGCGAAGGCTCCGCCGGGTAAGGAGTGCATTTGGGCGAATAGCACCGCGCTCAGGCTCAGCTTGTTAGCGTGGGGCGGCCGATGTCCCGTAACTGATTGGAGCGTCGCATACCGGCTACCTGACGCCGGCTCTTGGACTGATCTACTCACTGATGGAGAAACCGTTGAGGTGATTATAAAACCGAATATAAATCTTTAAACTTCAATTGTACCTTCACTTATAATATCTACATAATATGTAAATTTCTTATCCGACAGGCAAACGATCTACATCCGGGAACATGGTATGAATTTCGAGTACTTGGCCGGTCTCCCGCCGGCGACACGCTTGCGTTGTATAAGGCAGCCACGCATACGCATAATGGAGGTAAAACATTACTTTTTATGGTGGTCACTTAAAATAATTCTATAAATATAAATTCTAGGTACCTATTATAACAATAACCGCTGGTACTAACTGTGTCTTTAAAACAATGCGGAACGAAATTCACTATTATGCTCGGCGTGATACTACGAAAATAAACTGTAGTTGTAGACTAATACGAGAGTTCAACATCTCCAGGACAGCTTATGAACTCCTAGGAGACATGTGGTTACATGGATTAAATCTACCTTAGACTACAATACATAGCCTGTAGAATTTTTTATCAGATTTTTTTTAGTAATTTATTTCGATTGTTTAACGTTCATACGTGCAAACTTAACAACAATATTCATGAGATGTACGTACCTTTCATCTTCATAAAACTGACCATAACAGCACGATTGAGTAACGTACAAGTTTATTCGCCTTATAGGAATACGTCTACGCCCTATTTCTTATGATCAGAAATATGGACGGATTGTTTGGTCAATTTACACGATCGAGTCACATTATAATTCGCGTTAACAGAAAGAATAGGCGAACCTATCGACTTGCCACTGGAAGCGCGCATGAGTGCGGCGGACGGCACAGTAGGGACGAGCGCAGGGACTGGAGCTTGGCGCAGTGCATTAGCAGTGTTAGGGGCTGCCCTTGCGCTGGCGCTGGCCGCCGGGTTGGCGCTGCTGGCTACACGCCGCCGCCGTCACGCGCGGATCCCACCACCGCTCTACGTGCCGCAACCGCACACTAACGGAAAAACGCTCAGTCCACCCGATGGTAAAATTGGTGTTTTTTTTAGACTAATCGGTATACATTCCACAATTATACTACTGCTCATTATTCATACCGCCCATCAGTCATACCGTTCCTGGCAATTCCAACCAACCACAATACAGCATCTGTAATAAATTTAATTTTCAAAACATACGAATACACAAGTAGTATTGTTTTTCTAACGCTTTGTTATGATTTGATTATTATCAATGTTTTTATCACTTGTTCGTAAATTAGCTTTTATAGTTATACATGGGTATAATAATTGTCACTATAATCGTGTCATAGGCGAGCTACACGAGATCAGTCCGTATGCGACGTTCAGTATGTCTGGCGGCGCGGAGGGGGTGCGGAGCGTGGACAGCGCCGGCGCCGCGGGAGCAGTGCGCGGCTGCGCGTTACACCTGCGCTCATTTGCGCGGGAGCCCATCGAACTGGCTGCGCCGCCGCCGCGCCCTCAACTGGTCGCACAAAATGGTGAGTATGTATTAACAATCATTTCAAGTCTAACATTTATAACCTACTTTATTATCGTTTTTGTACGCGTTTTAAAGCCCGTGTATACGCGTTTTGTGCCCCACGTGCGTCTCATACAGACGTATGCATACTGCTACGCTCGTATACACAAAAACCGGCTACGATCCGCAATAGTTCTTGCAGCAATAAATACCTAACAGTTAACGAGAAGCAGTATATGGCATATGGTCGAATACAATTATAGATGAAATATACATTAAAAGGTTGAAAGAATGAAAGAAAGTAAAAAGAAAATTATTGATGTTTAAAAATGTCTAAACTGTATTCTCTGATATTATTTTGGGAGTCAACAAAACAACAGCGCGCCGTTATTTCACTTCGGTCTTAAGTTGTAATTTCCGGTAATATGATCCCACTTGCCTCATAAATACATAGTAACCCCAAAATTACAGTACCTTCAAAGAGCTCGCTTGTAATGAGCAATTATTTTGTAATTAAAACAAAATAAAGAAGGTTTATTACAAAATATGATCTATTAAGAACTATCAAGATTATTGTAGTACATTAATTGCAGCCCATGTATCCCGTCGAAATAAACCCAGTAAACGTTGAATATTGATATAAACGCAAAAATAAAAAAATGGAACAATGAATTTTAATCGCATTTCATTTCGCCCGGAGGGTCCGAGGCGGAGAGATATTGGAAAACGCCATAAAATACTAGTTCAATTTCTGATTCCATTTAGTCAATTTGCAATTTCTATTGAGTGCCCTTTCATATTCCCACCTCATTGGAAGATGGCACTATTTTACCAAATTTATGATGATACAGTATTATGTAGCCTTTTAGACTTGATTTTGGTTATAAAATAAACCAATATCACAATACCAATATTACAATAAAGGAGCTATTAATCAAGTTCGTATTATGTAACTGATATCGGAAGGAACACTTTTATAAAAATATCGTCGAAATAAATTAGCTCCCTCTGATACCTTTAATATTTCAATGCCCAAACATCCTGTAAAAAATAGTAGAAGTCGGTTCATTGGTCATTATCACCATCAAACAAGGTCACCCCGGTGCTGTATATAGAGCCTTTCCCAAGGTGCACCACTAAGTTCGTTTGTAGGCGCTACTTACCTAATCTTAAATATATTCCAACTAAATTCCAAACTCAATCGCTAGATACCCTTAAATGGGATCAGCATTTGTTGGAACTAAAAGTAATGACTGCCTCGTTGGTCGTGTTGGTTGCAAGTGCGACTGACGATCGGGAGGTCCCGGGTTCGATTCCCG
>DWTO01006188.1:0-10199 GCA_018244755.1 Jemadia pseudognetus
TAGGTTTGCTAGTAGTGGCTCGGAGTCTGAATATGTGCCCGATGAATGGCAATAGGCTCACCACCTATTCCATAGTGCGACGTAAGCGTAACGTGGTAGTGTTCTACATTCTTCTGCCTACCTCTTCGGGGATTAAAGGCGTGATGTTACGTTACGTTAATGAAATTTCAGGCATAAGAGTGTCCATGCCCTAGTTCCTAGTTTTAAATACTGTCAATGTAAAAACGATTTTATGGCCTAATAATCTTGAATTGAATTGAATTTTGGAGAATTAGTTTTAATTTTGTCAATATTACAAATTAAAATGATTGCAAAAGATTTATAATGAAGTGAAGAAAGAAATATTTTCACGTGAAATATTAATAATAACTTCTTTGATTACAAAAATATCTCTCGTAATGCTTTGTGTTATTATCCTTACAGAATGGTATATACACAAACGAGTCATAAGCGGTGCTGATTCGTTTCTATAAAACGAATCACTCGCATCACTAGCCGTGTAATGTAGTGGCAATTTATATCCAATTAACAACAATTGCAGCTTTAGTTGCAATCGCATTGCGACCCCCGCGTGGGGCTATGTAATTACATTGATACATGAATCGTTTGCGACGACTGTCTCTGGTTACTTGTTTTTTTTCTCTTATACATTACGCTATTGATATCGTTCTTATGAAATATACAAATTCTTATTATCGGACGGAATGATGTCTATTGTTTGACGTGAAAATGTAACAATGAGACAGACGTATAGAGATAAATAAAATTCTATTTTATTATTTATCGGTCCATCGGTACATATAGGTTTAATGTTTTTCATCGCTCCATTTAATGTATGCTTTTGTCTAAGTGTGATCACAATATACTCTGTTTAATACGCTTGCGATATTAGAAACTTGTAAGTTGCCGGTGGGGGTTTCCACATCACATGCTCTTGTCATTTGACATGTAGAAGTTACCTACGACAGTTTAATAGTTTTAGACAGATTAATTAAAACTACGCCGGCATAGAAAACGTTTTGTTCTTTATTAAAATACTCTATTTTTAAGGTTCTGAATAGAAATATTCCTTTATCTATCGTCTTCATTATTATCATCGTCATCATTCGTTCAGCCCTCAGCCGCCAATCCCGACTGTCGCTGCGCAGTCGGCAGAAGCCTGTGGTTTATTTCACAGCGCTGTTCATATTGTCAATGTACATGTGCATATTGGTCAAAAAATATATAAGTGACCAACTAAGGTATCGTTTGCTATTTTTCAGCAACCGATTTCTGCATCAGTATTTTCGAGCGATTACATGAATGTAATTAAATCTATTTATTTAAGTAATCTTCTAATCTATATATTTATAGAAAAGGACCAATATAAATGACCAACGTTGGCCCCCAACGTTTTATACCCACGTAGTAAAGTAAAATAGTCTAAATTACAGATAATTTGCTGACGTCTCAACCTGGCGTTACTTTTAACGATCCAACGTAACTTAGATTATACTTACTGGTCTTGATAAACGTTCCTACGTTAACGTTGTTACGGTCATTCAAACGTTCTAATAAAAATGTGTATAAAAATTGTTTTATTTTAAAATAAAAGTTAATTGTTAACAGTTAAAATAGCAAATGAAATAGGCTTTTCCTCTTAAATGAATGATACTTACCACTTTTAGCATATTTGTAGGACAATTAGGAAGGTTTTTTTTTATTAATAAGTTCTCAAAATCGTACAAATAAATATTTATTATTAATCCTAATGCCTTATTGTAATTAAATATTATCTCCAAAAACCACATAAACCATTTACGACTTGATACAACATAAACGAGAAACAAAGGCCGTAAACTAATTCAGCGAGGAATTTCGGAATTGGCTAGATGCAGTCTTAGTCTGAGATCAGAAATTCATCTAAAGTAAGATTATTTCAAATTATTTTCGAAATATATTTCCGACATATAAATTGTATATTGGAAATGAATTGTTAAATAATATTAACAACTGCCCTTATATATTTCCCCCTGCAAAATGTGCGCTCAATAAAAAAAAACTCTAAAACGATACGATATTAAAATGTTAGCGACGCAGCTATAAATGTCTTATATCAATAGAGTACATTCAAACGGAAATGTATCCGCTGATATAACTGAACGTTTCCAATTTTAAATATTGCTCCCGATGAAGACCTGCACAGAGTTGTCGCATGCATCGTTGGAACCTTCATCTACATATGAATCGGCATCGAAGCGCTGAAATGTATAATTCAGAATTCGTATATGATTTTGTATGTGTTAATTTTACGCTCGGAGTGTAATTTTTAAATAATCATTTTGAACGTAAATCCTTTTGTGTAAAACTATAATGATGGAATTTGAAATTTTATTTTTATCATACCACTTGTCCTATTTTTTAAAATAAATGTCAACTTCCAGAACCTCTGCTTTACTCTGGCTGAAAGTTATTTGAAACTTATCTTAGGATACGTCAATAATAGCATCAAGACTGTTGTAAATTTGCCTTTCATGTTTCATCATCATCAGTCTATCTTAGTTCACTGCTGGACATAGCCCCCCCCCCCCCCCAAAGAGCGCCACCGCGCCCTGTCTTCAGCTTGTTGCATCCAGCTTCTGCCTGCAGCCTGTCGCAGATCGTCATCCTACCTTTATCCCATCACTTTCATGTTTATATCACTTTAATTACTAATTTCAGATGCCCATGATTCTTCAATATCCATCACTGTTATACCAAACAATACTAACCAAACAATAGTCTGTTTAACAATTAGTATCCAATAATTCTTTAATTAATTCATTATTTATTTAACAATGAATACGCATTAATTCATACTATTGTAGACTACCTCGATGACCGGATGGTTACAAGTGCGACTGCTGATCGAGAAGTTCTGAGCTCAGAACCCGAGTCCGGTACTATTGGATTTTTCTAACTTAGAAGTTCAAATACGAAGTCTGGATTTACGCGCGGTATATGGCAAACGGCTCACCCTGTATTCTACGGTGACACATAAAATTACCAATTAAGCTACACTCCTCTGCCTACCCCTGCGGCGAATATGAGCGTGAAAATACAAACAAAAAAACGCGGTAAACTAACGGACTATAGCAGTCCTCTCAATGACAAACGATATTGGTTTTCGATGCCTGTCAAAAGCCACACGTGTCTGCTGCTTACTCATTGGCTAGTCTGTTCTATAAGGTTTACTATAAATTGAAATTTATAACTTCAATTTCGGGAAATGAAACTTCCACGTTTCGGTAAAAGAAAAACTTTATCAGATTACGATTTAACGGAATAACCATCTCTTTGAATTTATCTTGTTTCTTGTGCTATTTTCTCTGCAAAATTTGATCTTGGCGTTCGACGTGGGATGGTATACCTACTTTTCTCTATTTTAATAAACATACTAATTAGTCTTACGTTACTATCAATGTCTTTTCTTGTATCTTCGGCCATTTGGAGTACTGAGACCCTCAAGCAAAGGCTAACAAGTGAAGACCGTAGGCATCGACAGAGCCTAAGACAGGTGACACAGTTGACACACACACCGGGGAGCAGTTGATCCCCTGCGACTGCCCGGATAAAGAGGGAACCCGCGAGGTCCGAACTCCTTTTTCCATAACTACGATGACGCTAGGCCGTACGTAGTCTGTTTTTGTGCACATACTCGTGCTCATCATACAAAAAGTGGTGTTCACTGTAATATTTTTTATTATGTATTTTCATCCTTATCCTAGCAAAACTTCGACATTTATGTCTCGTTTGATAACACATCCGTACAACTCATTTTAAATGTATGAAAGAGTTGGTAATAGAAATGGTTATCAATTTTATACAACTACATTTTATAAAATATTTCAAAACTTTAAAAACGTTTCTATATAAAACGGTATTTGTAAAAAGACAACTCTCCGCGACAGTCTGACGGCAGGTTAGTTTAGTTGAGCGTTGCAGTTAAATATTTGAAAAGCGGTTGAAATTTTCATTTCTGTGAGGAAAATTTCACACTCCGACGCTTATGTATTCTTCGCGTCCATTGTTCGGGCACACTGGTGCGCTGTGGTCTCATCGTATGTAATGGACGGAAAAGAGGAGGAAAAGTGGGGAAAGGGTAAGGGTTGCTTCTGAGACGGTTGTAGCGCTGCCGGCAAGAGATTGTTTTGTACTGCATTCGGCACTTGTAACATGTCAACTCATGTTTAAAAAGTTTGTAGTAGTCGGAATACTATAGAATAATGAAATTATATATTTGGTTTTTGTCCAGAAATATATACGAAAAAGATATAACCGGCTTTTCGTGATGTGTACTTGTAAACATAATTCCTATTTCATAGTTTCGAATTAATCATACAACGTTGGTCAGTTTGTTGTCAGCGGGTGTTGCGTCATTAATATCATTTCGGGATTTTTTCGCCTACCGCCTGAACGTCAGCAGTGAAATGAGTCATTGAGTGGAGTTTGAGGAAATTGCACTCCAACGTTCGCCGGTGTGCCTGACCTGACCTCTTTATTGTATGGAAATTGCCAACGCATTCACGCTCAGAGCTACGGCTGCTAGGAGGCTCCTTTAACGGCATTTAGCAAAAGCCGGAAGAGCGTTGAGAGTTGACAGAGACAGCTCGTAAATTGAATTATCTTATGCATGAATGGGTAAAAAAAAATATTGAAATGCGTTATTTAACAACATACATAGACTTCGATATTTTTATTTTAAATCTAGCGTTTTCTTCTTATTTTTGGAGCGATGCTCACGATTTTTGATTTTAGTTCCAAACTTGATAACAATGGAATCCATGTTAATTTCTCGTAAATTCCATAATAAATAGTTTGACGATTATTTATTTTATATGGCATCTATTAATCTTATTAATATGTCGCATTTTGACAGGCACCATAATTCGTTTTAGGTAACTTTAATCGATTTGTTAACCATTATTTTCAAACTGTCACTTTTAACACACCATATTTTTTAGTCTATTTGTTCATTATGATAGTTTCTGCAATTTTATTCATAATTTTCCACCAAAGGCAACTTTTGTCCAATAAAATTGAACCACCTTTGATAATATGACCTGAATGCGCTGAATTTTTAAATATGGAATCGCGAACCCAACTGGAAATTGGATAAATCCGTTAGGATCGTTAAAATGAATGTGCGCCCGTAACTTGTCATCCAACGTAGAGTCAAATAGTACACATTTTGCTTTTAAAATAGACAAGTGTTTGATTCTTGTAGTATGTCCATTTTTTAAATTTCATTTGTACAAATATCGTTTCGTTATAAACTCTTTTAGATACGCTTTAGACGTAGAATTTGTAAAGAACTTATTGAACGTTTAACAATCAAACTCATTTTTTGTGAGTTACGTTCATGTACTTTATCGGGTTGCTTTTAATGACTAAACAACCGTTCAGCAGGTTGATACCATGTTTTCTTGTTTATTGTTTTTTTTTAATTAGAAGGTCTAAACCTATACAATGAATCCATTTTTTATACAATTTTCTATCTTATCTCTGAAAGTCCCATTTACTAGTGTCATGCTGCACGTTCAAGCGAATTGTCTAAATGCCAGGAAATAGCCTGTTAATTATAAACACTCAATAAAACTAATACGAAACGTCAGGTAGATTAAAACATTTGGCACTTGCCACTCCGCAGTCAAGTCCTTATGCAACAGTCGCAAATACGAGAGATCTTTCTGGAACATATCCAAAGATAACAGATACTTGCCAGTTATCGCAGTACGTTAACAGCTAGCGAGTCGTAACTTTGGGGATTTACTGTACAATATAGGTAACAGTTTGTCTGCTTTACATCCTACGTAACTTGATTAAAGCTTCTTCTTCTGGAGTCTTCCAGTATCTAAATCGTAGATCGACTAAGTATACTAATGAGTAATTATTGAATAGTTCATGTATGTTACAGAGTGTGTTAGACTTAGTAGTTAATTGAAAGAAATGATACGAATGACATAAACCTTCTATTTCTTTCCGCTTCCGTGACCATATAGCGCAGTGGAACAAAAACGTATCCACGAATGCGCTGTCACGCGATGTTACAGTAAGCCACTGAAATATTTAACGAGCCCGCCTCAGAACGCACATTGAATCCAATTTCACCCTTCACTCCCTCCATATATAACATACATTCGATTGTATGTTATCGTACTCGAGGGTAGATGCATACAAATTTGAGCTCTACCCTCTCAAGTGTTTGCTTTAAATTCGTTTGAGATGCCGCTCTGTTAGGGATGCACTTGACGTTGCGCCGCTGTATTTTCTCCGCGAACCATAGTCAACTGTAACACGTTATGTATTCGGTTCTGTTTTCGTTGATGTCATTTCTGAACAGTGTACGAATGATTTTCAATCTTATTGGTAGCAGCATTGGATTCATTTTTTCTCCATAGGATCGGTGTAAACTGTAAGCCGTCGCCCAGTTGATCGTGTTACAAATTAAATGAATTGTAATGAAGTGGCTCCAGCGAGTGAACCTTGCTGACTCGCCAATGTGGGTGTCTGTTAAAAGAATGTCGACTTTATCTTCCGGACAACATGGTTGAATTCAGTTTGATAGTAATTCTGAAAAATGTGTTATATGCTGTCGAAAAGTTTTCAACTTTAGCATCTGGATCGTTAGGTTGAAATTCGCTTGTCTATTTATCATCATATGAACTCGAGTGGTTTCCTACCTCCTCGGCGCGAACTCGACGTAGATCAGAATTAGAGTTGATATTGCAGTTGTTCGCGTCATTTGACTTCCGGCGGTAGTCGGTAATTGAAATTTATTTATTTTAGGAATGTGTATAGCGAATGACTGTTGTATTGGTAGCAAGCGCGACTGCTGATCGACTGTCTTGGGCTAAAATTCCGGGTCGAACGTTATGAGACAACACACGTAGCCATGAGGAATAGTAATATATTTTGTTAATATTTCTTGAATATGGATTATTCTAAAGTATAGCCTTATAATGGCCTCCAAGCCTGTACTTAAAGTTAAAAATGTACAATAGAATTCAAATGAAACATTGCAAATTCTAATTAAATTCATAATTAATAATAATTGGTTATCGGGTCTAATACGAAGTGACTAGCCCAGCGACTAAAAGGCTTAAAAAGATCAACTCATGAACCAGACTAATGACTCTATTTAGTTTGCAGTATTATTAAAATGAGCAATATGATAATATTTGGTTGACCTAATTTTGTCGAATTTAATAACTTTGTTAGGATTAGGACTAAGAGGTTAATATGGTAGTCTAGTTTACAATTTAATTCTTTCATAAATTGTAAGTGTAAAAAAATTATATTACTCGAAGAACGCTGGCCAGCGCTGGCGCTGTCTTCCCTGGTTCATTTAGTTCCGCCATTTATCTACTATGTTTCAGGCCAACTCAACCATTCAGGAAGAATGGTTATTTAGTGAAATTGTAGTAAGTTAAATATGTATAAATAAATATGCATATGAAGTAGGCAATATGCTCAATACTTTCATTGTATGAACAATAGTGTGAAATGGTATGAATGAAATTAAAAGTAGTGACATCCCTTGAAACGTAGACGTACGATCAAGTTTGATCAAGCCGTCGAACGCTCCGTTACAATCCACATCCGGGGCACGGCTTAATATCCAGACCTAATTGATGTTCAGAATTCTGTAGCTTTCATGCATATAACCTTTAGACCTTTACGCGTCGAAGCTTTCGTGACTCGAAGAAAAGTTTTCTAATGTTACGCCATTGACGGATATTATGTGAGTTTGTTAAAAAAACAATGTACGAAGAGAAAAGATGGATGTAATAGAAAAGTACATCAGAACTGTAGAGTTGGATCGATATATGTATTTGCGGCGTCGCTGCCTACTCTGTAATTATCCTGGAATAAGGGTATAATAATAATAATACTGGAAAAAATCTGAGTTACTGTTAAATTGTCTCTAAAAAAATTATACTAAATAGCTGTAATTAGAACGGATGAAAAATATACATAAGTAGAAAGGAAACCCTCTTCCTGTAAGGCAGCCTCTAATATTGAACCGCTTTTAGCACAACAAACCGCACGCCAATCTCAATGAGAAATGTTTCTCAGTAGATTCGCGTACCGAGAAACAGTTTGCGCGGTGGATACTTCATTTGTGTATCTAACAATAGAACGTTATTCTAGAAAATTGCTTTTGACCGTTGCTAGAATTACTATCCGGTGTTTTGTGTTTGCATTTGTTGGACATCTGTTATTCGTCAGTAAAAAGCTATGTAACATTATAGGAGGGTAAATTGAGGCGTTTCCGGTATGTCGGACATTTCCGGTAGGTTTCCAGTAGTAAATCTATCAGCATGTATGTATTATGTTTCTGCTTGAATCACGAATACAGATTGGATAATTTTGGATGAGGTCATTGGGAATGCGTGTGGTGCCATCTCTTGGCATCTTTAATTAGTTTTTCTTATATTGACACCAAAACCAAAACATATTAGAAGCAATAAATAAGCTTATACTAGTTTTACTTTAACATAGTAGCCTATACTATGGATCTAAAAATGTAATATTCGTAAAACAACAATATTATTACTATCGTCACTGGATTCACCGGGGTTGAGTACCACGCAGCTTGCTTGCTCGTGTCTTGATCCAAATGACACCATTTGGATCGTCTTCTGAAGGAAAAAGGTTGATGTCTTAATTACCGATCATCTTCACAAATGACAGACGAAAATCCGTCGTCGTTGCGTCATCACTTAACCTTCTTTGGTTTCGTTATTAGTTGGTGATGTAAGAAATGATATTTATTATTTGTACGAAGCGTCTGTAGGAGTACTAATAGATGGTTAGGAAACTTTGTAGTAACATTGATTTAGGCCGTTTTTGGGCTACCGTCTCGAGGGTTAGTTAATTAATCGATTCTCAGTTCCCGTTTCGTTACGGGATGCGAGACCGCATCCTGTGTACATTATGAGTTCCTTAGTTAATTGAGGCGGAGGATTCAACTTCATGCGTCGAAAGCTCTCTGGCTTTGCTATTCAATTTCATAGCTGCATCATTATCTACTGTCATGTATTATGGCATATGGCCATTTTTACTGCCCAATCCGGCGTCTATATTACGGATCTTGGAATGTACTTTTGACACTAAATTACGTGCTTGTTTAAGTAAAAATATCACTTGAGGTAACGGTGAAGAAAAACATAGTGAGTATGGCAATAGACTCCCTACTTCTTTCTGGGTTTACAGGCGTGATGCCACATTATAAAAATATAACTTTTGTAGTACTACATACAGATATGCTTGCATTTTATTCTTTCTTCTTGGCCTTAGTTGATACATCAAAAAAAATGAAGTAGAAACAGGTGAGTCCCCCTATGAAACCCACAACTCATTAGCAGCTCCGTGCATCAATAGAATAAATTATTTCAAAATTTTACGGGCACAAAAATATTGCTTTTCAGACATTCACGTTCATCAATAATAAAGAGTGAGAGTATAATAAGACGCTCTTCAACTCTACGCCTCTCATTAAAATGTACCAGATATATTTTTGAAGGAGAAGGAAATTATAAAAATGGAAATGGAATATTTCCAAGTGCGAGACCTAATTTCATCATGATCTACACTATAGTTACGTTTTATTCATGAAATTCAAATGGGAACATGAAAATTTTTCACGAAATGAAATCTGAATACGCTGAAAGAACAAAACGGATATGGATTGTAAAATATCGTTGGAACCCATCCATGTGTGTACGCTAGTGTATAAAAATACATACCAAATTAAGGTTAGGAAATTTCAGCTACTGTCTATTGACAGTACAGTGACTTATTGTTACTCAAATGTTCATGTGGGGTTGAAAATGTCGCACGTTGTAAGTAGTAATAGTAATAGTAGTTACCCGTATATCCACTTACACGTATGAAACGACTTGGCAAAAGGAACACCGTACTACGCCAAATGGACATATTACTTTAAGACGTCGGATTAAAGGCAGATACATTCTAAAAGATCACATTGGAGGAATGCAAGTTACGGAGAAAGCATTGGTCTGTAACACGTACTATTAAGAATTAAGCCGGCTAGACTCACGTGTGTTTTTTCGGGATGGCCCGACTAGTTTCGGACCCATACGAGGTCCTTCTTCGTGAACTCCCGCCGATTGTAGCGAGGTCGCGGTGGAGACTGATGAGACGTAACATCACGC